>OVAU01002810.1:0-11925 GCA_900406315.1 Biscutella laevigata subsp. laevigata
CATGATCATAAGTAAACACAAAAATTTCCATTTGGTTCGGTCCTTGAGACTTGGCTTCACTATCTAGCCGTGTATCACTCTTTCTCCAAGCTAGGAATCCGTGTATCAAGAGTGACTCATTACGTGCACGAACCAGTTCAAGCAAAGTTGCTTCCTTTTTCGTTTTTAAGTTATAAGGGTTTTAGGGTTTTAGCTTCCCTTCCCTTCCTTTTACTATTTAAGGCTTTTGTAAACCAAACTTGGTAAATTAACTTTCATCTTTTATCCAAACTAAGAGATTTCTCTCTTCTTGAAAGTTCACTGCAATGGTGAGTAATATCCATTGAATCCTCTTGGTGAGTAATATCCAAGAGTTGGTGTATCTAAGGATTTTCCATCTCCTTAAAGGTCCAAATAGATCCACATCCATCTTCACTTCATTTCCACCTCCATCAAGCTATTGTTATTCATCCTTTCATCTTCATCACGTCGTCCCCCATCTCAACTCAAGGCACCTCCATCTTCATCCTCAAAGATGCCTCCTTTCCATCATCTTCAAGCTCAAAAATCTTCCATCTCCATCAAAGCCATGATTTCATCACCTCTTCAGCATCATCATGTCCTCATCATCACCCCATCTCCACGGATCTTCGTTCTCCCATCATCCCCTTGTCAAAGTCCCCACCTTTTCTCCATTACCTTCATTTAGCCATCATTCTTCCACCATCCGTTCACCCATCTTCCATCCACCTTTCGGCCAAGAGTTCTGCATCAACCCCCACTCATTTTCATCCAAGAAGACCCTCAGAAAAGGCCGAGCCTTTTGGAGCTCCCCAAAAGCAAGATCTCAACTTCAAAGATTTAGCCTTTCTTTGTCTTAAGGCAAGATCTCCTCAAGTCGGTCCTCTTCGTGAGCAAGCTTGCATCAGAGAGCTTATGGAGCGCATCATTGAGCCCGACTCCAATGGAGTCGAACATATTACTGATACCATGGTAAGTGGATGGGTGGAGCATCTCGTTGTTAGGGGTGAAAATATATGGTGGAAGACTTGTATGCCAAGGATTTGTCGGTCAGAGGCATAACAGAGAACCTATATGTTAGAGCTGCCTCTTCTAGTCATGGACGAGAAGGTGATAATGTAGGACGAGATACTGTTGCCAGTGCCACGACCGCAGGGTTTGTAAATATATTGCCCGTGATTGTGAAAGATGTAGCTGCATTGAGTGAGAAGGTCGATGGGAAGTTCGAGACCGTGTTCCATAAGCTCGAAGATCATCACCTCCGATTGCAAGACTGTGAGCGCTTCCTGAGAGAGAGGCGAATGCAAATTGTACCGTACAGTGGGGGAACAGCCCTCGATTTCAGTATATTTAGTGCACCATCCCCGGACGGAGTTGATCACGAGTCGGAGGAGACCCACCCCCCAAAAAGAGGAGAGGGAGACCTAAAAGAGCTTAATTCTATAGCGTAAATAATGTGAAATGAACTTGTTTTGAATTAACTTTGAATGTTTTGTTATGAACTTTTGTTATGAATATTTTGAATGTTTTGTTATGAAGTGTTGTTATGAATATTATATTTTGATATGCATGGAAATTTAGACAAAACTTACGTAATGCATGTAAATTTCGACAACTAGACAACTATTGAAATGCATGGAAATTTCGACAACTATTGGAAGTTTCGTTTCCGTAATGATGTCACAAAACGTGTACAACTAGAGGACTATTTTCGTCTGAGTTATGCATTGAACTGATTTGATAGGTTTTCAACTTCCAATTAATGAAGGGTTGCAAGTAATGAAAAATGGCCTAATTTTAATTGATGTGATCGTATTTGAGGGTAATGATACAAAACGTGTGAAAAGATACAAAATGATTTGTAGTCTTCGGTAAAAACTCAGTACGACTAGACTACTATATTCGACTAAGTTTGGACAAAAGTGATGAAACTTAGGATTATAAATAGGAATAAAGAAGTCCTAAAATAAAAGAATTCAAGAAATATCTAAACAGAAATTAATTAAACATAAATTAAACAATTCGAGATATAGTATGGATTAAACAAGGGATCACATTCTATGATCAAATTCCTGAGGATTGTTGGAGAGGAGAAGAACAAGTTCTTGGTAACAGAAACATGTTTGACATTTGGGGTGATATGGAACGTCGACGTTCGTGGCCTCCGCCCAACCATACGCTAACCTTAAAAAACGCAAAGTATCGATGACGTTTTCACATTCGCAAGGGTCATGCACGTATCTGGTTAAAAGCTCCCTCGCCGTAAGTCCACTTCTCCAAACAACGTGATTCCAAATCCTCATCCTCATTTGCCGCACCTCTCCAATCGCCTCTGACAGCCTTGGTCACATAACCCTAGCCAAAAACTCATAACCTTCTTTTTTTCGTTCCCCACCTACACAAATAAGTATTAGCCCAACAATATATTGTGCTTTAAGAGAACCTCTATTAGCAGCGCGAGTTAATTCGCCCAATCTGTTTGCTCCTTTTTCTTCCCTTCTTCTTCCATCAAAGTAATTCCATAATCCTTTGTCGTACAACACTTCGGCATTTCCCTTCCTTCTAAGTTTCTTCATAAATTGCCTATATTTTCCTTTGTCGTCCTCGGCTGCAGGGCCATCAAACCAAGGATAGAACAAAACTTCCTCCTGAGAACATCCGCCTAGAACTTCGTTAGATTCAAAATGCGCATTAAACGTCGTAGAACCATACCTAGGCTTAATGTATCACGAACTGATGCTTTGGAGACACGAACATTGATATCATTGACAAGGTGGTCGAGTAAATCCAAGATGTTTGTTCTTGCCATATTCAACTATATTTTTCACTCTCTTTACGTTTTGACTGCAAATTCCTTCTGTTTCTTCACACTCTCTTCGTTTTTATTCTTTAAGAAGATTCAATTGGGTTTAATGGGAATGAAGGGTTTCAATTAATGAAGGGTTGCAATTAATGAAAATGTGGCTAATGTAATTGATGTGACACAAAACTCAACTACTACGTTCAATTAAGTTATACATTGATAGTGTTAAGTTCTCATGTGCCATTGGCCATCTGGGCCTTTTTAAACAACATGAGATTTTAAAAAAAATTGTGTACCAGGGATATCCTGCAAGGTTCAAAGGAAATGAAGCCGAGTTTCTTAGCAATCTGGAGTGCCATAATGCTGAAACGTGCACCTAGATTACTTAAGCAGTTATTATAATGAATGGATCATAAGTTACAATGGAGAGTTAAACTCCCTGGATCGCCGCGTTTGACTGGTCCATATGTTACAGGAGGAGTATTGTCTAGCTTCTTATTGGGTGCCTTTAAGTGTTCGTTGGGTAATTCAACCAGAATAAAAGCTTGGCCATCGATGGTGGCTCTCTTCATCATTGGCGACTCCCTCATTTGTTCATCAAACCGAGCTTTATACTCCTTAATGAGTGCCTCCTTGTGGCGACCGAGAAATGGGAGTTTAGGCACATAGGGGGGTGGATCATAGTTTGGGACTATTGGGGAAGCATCCTTCTCACTATCAGCTTTCCTTTTCATTTGGTTGTCATTAGTTAGAATGCTCACCCCTATCCAGTCTCTCATTGTCCTCGATGAGAACACATTTAGATATGGAGTTGACATACTCCATGGTGGCGGGTTCCACTTTGTTGTCTATAACCTTCAAATGAGAGGTGAGTTCGGCCACTTTGTTGTCCACACTCGTCTTATGTGAGGCCATGTCGTCTATTTTGTTGTTGAGAGTAGTGTAGTTGTTATCAATCTTGGCATTGATCAATATCATGAACTCGTTGAATTGTTGGTGTTGTTGTATTTGTACCTTTACGAGTTACTCCAACTGTTGTTTAGTATGATCCTGATTGTCAGTAGGTTGGCACATGGGATTGGGGTGGGTGTGGTGAAACTCTGTCATGTTGTCTTTGTAGTGTACCTGAACAGACAAAATAGAGAGAGCAGAGAAATTAATAAATGAAATAAAAAAGACTTAGTCCCAAACAAATTCAAAGTCCTAATAGCAAATCTTAATCCCGAATCGGCAACTACACCAATTTGATTAGAGGATTTTTTCCTCTTATTAATTTGATGTAGTAGAGAGTGTTAAATGTCGAACCAGTTCAAGATGGATTCACGTACTAGGAGTATAGAGAGTTCACCTAGTCTAAGTCAAATAAGGGATTTGTTTGTCCTAACTATCCTAATTAAGCAATTTAACTAAAACAAAGCAAAGCACAAAAGTCAACAAAAAAGGCAACGAAACTGAATAAACTTGAAATCAAAGAAAGATAAAGCATATGGACCAGGGCAATCGAATTAGGTAGTCAATTTCATGTTCTGGATATTCAATTTCATAATATAATGCTTATCCTTAGTCTAAGCATTGTATATGTGTGAAGGTCGATAGGAGAGCTGAAGGATTTCACAGTAAGGATAGGGAAGGACAAAATTCCAACCGACTTCGTAGTATTGGAAATGAAAGGGGAGCCTAACAACCCGATCATCTTGGGAAGACCATTTCTGGCAACTTTCGGGAGATCATTGATGTCAAGCAAGGCACTGCTAGCCTCCATCTAGGGAAGGACCGCGTTCGAGAGTACTGCACCACGCTGATAAGAAAGAAGGCTGCCTTAACTGGTCATACCTTGTATGCAAAGATTGTAGAAGATCCACTCGATGAGCACTTGGAGGAACTAGTTGGAAAGGGATCGGTGGGAACCAAGGTTGAGAAACAAACTAGCAATGGTAAGTGTAGTATGGATGAAGAGTGGAATGAGCTCAAGAAAGCTATGTTGCAAACAATGGGAGTCTTGAAGCCCAGACCGCTTCCAACCTCAAGATCATTGAGGAGCTTCAAGAGAAGTTCACCATGTTTGAGAAGGGGTATAAACCACCTTGAGGAGAAGAAAGGTCAAGCTAAGAAACTTAAAACAAGCTCACTTGGGAGGAAGTCTCATGACTATCCGTGTATATATCCTTTTATTTAGTTTGTTTCACGTTTTCAATTTTGATTTTAGGAACTTTGATTATTGGGATTGTTTGGTACTAAAAATATTAGCTCAGGTGACAAGACAATGAGGTTGATTGCTCATAAACCCCTTTGACCCACAACCAACTAAAAATAGGTACACCACTCTGAACCTTTGTAAATATGCATTCATTCTTATTTACTTTTATTTTCGGTCTCTTCTTCCGACTTGGACACACAGAGATTGTGTGGTCTAATTTTAGGGGAGGAGCCATTTTGGGATGATGTCGTTTTCTATTTTGATTTATGATTGAGTCTCATGCCCATTACATTTGATGTTTTACTGAAAACCTGAAAAGTTTCAAAAATATTTGATTTTATTCGGATTTTGCATTTAGATTGCATTACATTTTAGCTTAGTATTGAGTCTCATATAAGATGCATTTCATATTTTCAAGAGAGAACTAAAGAACCTTAGAATTGTAATCATGATCACCTAGTTGTCTTGAAAAGTCTTGAAATTCATAGCATTAGATCATGATGTTTAAAAAGCTAGGTTGTGAGGAATGAGAAGCTTGCTAGCCTAAGGTTGCTTTCAATTATGATATCAGTATAATCTTGAACTTTAATTAGCATGATCTTGGTTGCACAATACATTTATAGTATTTTCTATATCCAAGCACGAAATTGAGCACTTTAGCCTAAACACATTTAGCTCAATTCGGTCATTCCCTTTCTTAGGTTGACTCCCTCTAACCCTTTACACCATTGTCCTAAACACATGTGTGAGCTCTCTTTGCTTATTTTAGTGATTGTAATTTTGCAAAAACCTGAAAGTATAGAGAGCGACAATAGAGAAAATCTATTTGGGTAGCTTAGGATGTTTGTGAATGGAATGAAAAGATAAAGAAAAGCTTGGGTAGCTCTAGGACTTGATTTCGATATGGTTATGGGTAGAACTAAGCTTGGAATTATGAGATTGGCATGGGAAAGCTTGAAAAGAGAAAGAAATAAATGAGTAGAAAGAAAAAGAATCACCAAAAAGAGGAATAAAAAATGAAAAAAGGATAGGTTAAAAGAAGCAAAAAGCTTATAAGACTCTAGAAATGGAAAGAAAGTAATGCTGCTAAGTAGAAAGGCTAAGGAAACGAAAACGAAACAAATAAAAGAATGAAAAAAAGAGAAGAAAGGAAAAGCCTTGGGGTTAGAAAATAAAAAGGAAGAGTCTAGTTTAGAAAAAAAATCTCTAAGTGAAACTGAAAAAGAAATGGTGAAGAAAAGATGTTCAATATTGTATGCCCCATTGCTCTTTATCTTTCCTAATTTTGCTATCATTCTTTCACTCTGCGAGAGGAACCAAATTATGATCGATCTTCATGCCTTATGTGGAACTTTCTCTTTTGCATTGGAGTCCCCATTAGTACGAACCGATTGAAATCATTGTGTGCCTTCATTATGTTTCACTCTTTGCTAGATGAATGTACGAAAACAATCTAATTTAGTTAAGTAGACCGCCTTCACTAAATCTCAGCCTTTCGGTTTGTACATCCCTCTCCCAATTGCATCTCATCCTTGGCATGATGTGTCTATGGATTTTGTCTGTGGTTTACCTAGGACTAGTTATGGTCATGATTCCATTTTCGTGGTTGTTGATAGATTCGCCAAAATGGCTCATTTCATACCTTGTCATAAAACGGATGATGTATCTCACATTGCTAACTTGTTCTTTAAGGAAGTAGTGAAATTGCATGGCATGCCTAAGACTATTGTTTCAGATAGAGACACCAAGTTCTTGAGTCATTTTTGGAGAACCCTTTGGAGTAGACTTGGTACTAAATTGCTATTCTCTACTACTTGTCATCCGCAAACGAATGGAAAACTGAAGTTGTGAATATAACTATTGTTATGCTTCTTAGAGCCTTGATTAAAAAGAACTTGAAATCTTGGGAAGATTGTTTGCCTCATGCGGAATTTTCCCATTGTCCATTTGAAATTGTTTATGGCAATGTACCATTCACCCCTTTGGATTTAATCCCTTTGCCATTAAGTGAAAGCATAAGTATAGGTGGAAAGAATAAGGCAGATCAAGTGCAAGCTCTACATGAACAAGCAAAAGCCAACATTGAGTTTAAGACCGAGTACTATGCAAGACAAGCCAACAAGGGACGAAAAGCTCAAACTTTCAAAGAAGGAGATTGGGTGTGGATTCAATCGAGAAAGGATCGGTTCAAGGAAGAAAGAGACTCAAAGCTCAAGCCACTGATTGATGGACCTTTCCAAATCACAAAGAAGATCAATGAGAATGCTTATCAATTGAATATTCATGGTAAGTTCAATGTTAGCTCAAGCTTCAACACTAGTGACTTGATTTCTTTTGATGTAGATCTCACGAATTTGAGGCCAAATCCT
Source organism: Biscutella laevigata subsp. laevigata (assembly GCA_900406315.1). Lineage (NCBI taxonomy): Eukaryota > Viridiplantae > Streptophyta > Magnoliopsida > Brassicales > Brassicaceae > Biscutella > Biscutella laevigata. The sequence continues at coordinate 7,370 of OVAU01002810.1, forward strand.
TTTGAAGAAGGAGGGGATGATATTAAATCGAGTAGCAAAGAGCTTGACTTCGAACAAGAGGAGACTTCACTTCAAGTTTCAACTGGACCTATCACTCGTGCCCAAGCTAAGAGACTTGCAATTGCTATGATGAGGGCTATGGAGGACTTGGAGATTCATTGCCATCACTTGAAAAAGGAGGAAGAGTCGTTGCTATACAAATTCCTCATCTCATCTTCAAGTGACTAAGTCGGTTCTTGAGGTCTTAAGGGGTACTCTTCCTTCGGTGAGGTTTTTTCCATTGGGTTTACTCATAATGGTTAAATGAGGCTCATTGCACTAGAGATAACTTAAGACCGCATCAAGGCTTCCCTAGTTTATGACAGTTGGAAGGAGCCTTGATTCTATCTTTAAATTTGTTGCTTTTTGAGTTTAAACTTATCCTTAGCTATACTCCGCGTTTTGAGCCTTGCTGTAGGGTTTCACCTTGTTTTGGGGTATTTAAGCTAAGTGTAAAACTCATTTCTCTTTAGCTAACATTTTAAATCAAAAACGAGAACTCTCTCATGTTAGCTCTTTCTCTTGAGTGTGTAATATCTCAAGAACCCTAAGTGTGTCATATCCTAGGCTTATAAGGTGTATCCAAGTGTCTCTCATAGCCTTGGTGGTTCTTTTCATTCAACCGTTCTCAAATCTTTCATTTTCCTCTCTCGACAACTTTCATTTCATCTCCGGTCGGCCACGTTCAACATCACTCCGTTCCATCAGCCTAAGCTCGGAGTTACTGAAGTTTCTCTCGACTATTCCTCATCATTTCATCAAATATTGAAACTTGTAAATATTTATTACATTTGGAATCGATCTGGTGAAAGGAACGTGAAGGCAACATTATGTACGACATGCGTGACGGCGTCACGGCTGTACGCCACGACCCCACGACAATTCGGCCGACCTAATCACCTCCTTCTCAACATCTCTCTCGACTACATTTCCTCATTTGACCCAGAGAGTGCACACACCAAGTTTCGCCGAGATTTGAGACGTTTAGGCCGTGAAACTCTTTCACAATTTTTCGTCGTACGATCGGCGTAGCCGTACACAGTCGTACTTAGAAACCCATTGTCACTTCTCCGACCATTTCTCCCCTTTCTTTGAATCTCTCTAGACTACATTTCATCTTTTTAAGTTATTAAGAGGTCTGACGAGTATCATCCCATTTGCCCATAGGTTTTGACGGAGCACGCCTCGTGGCCTCCCTTCCATTGCGACCTTAGGCGGCTTGAGTCTTCAAGAGTGTTCGATCTGTAAGGAGGGTTGTATCAGAAAAGTAGCTTGGTGGTGGTGGTTCGCCAGAAAAGTGATGTGGTGGCCGTCGGAGGTTGCTAGAATAAGGATCGGCCTATTGGATGTCAGGTGGCCTGCAGGGTGGTCGACCGTTCGGAGTTGATCGAGAAAATTCTGTCGGGGTTGGCCAATCAATACGTTGAATGCTAATGGCGTCTTTGATCGGATCGTGTAAGCGTGAGCGATCGAGATGGGTGACCCCAGCGTTGGATACTCGAGTGATCGAGGATCGAGACAGGACGCGGGTAGTGAAGCTCGGACTAATGGATCGTGGATGATCGAGCGACAAGATGGGCAGGCAACGCGTCATCGTTATCGGAAAGTAGAGACGCATGCTGAAACGCAGGCCGTACGACCGTCCGTACATGGGGACCATTTCTTTTGAAAATTGAATTTTATTGTCCTTTTCTTGTGCTTTCTCTCTCTTCTTCCTTGTAGCTTTAACCTAGCACGAAAATGGAGTCAAGAAACCGTTAAATCAGTCCAAGAAACTACAAAACACAAGATCAAAACCAAAAATAAAAGATCAAAAAGGTAAAAGCTCAAGAACACAAATGAAAACTGATTCTTTTTGAAATTTTCTTTTTCAAAACAGAAACAAGACTAACCAAGACTCAATAAAACCGAATCAAACAAGAAGAAACAAAGAAAAATCTGAATCTATCACAAGAACACAATAAAACCGATTAAATCACCAAAATTTCCAAAAATCGATCTTTATGAACCTTTCCTTTTTCAAGATTGAAACCTTAAACATAATATCACTCATACAGCAAATAAATATCAAATCTAAGGCAAGAACACAAGACAAACAAAACTATACACAAGAACTCAACAAAAACGAATCTAGACACAAAAAGGTGAAAATTTTGAAAAAGAGAAAGGTTAGAAAGAACTCCCTTTTACCCTCTTTTTTTGCAAATTTCCTTCTTCAACCTGATAGATAATGACAAATTAAGTTAGAAAATCAAGCTTTGGATGCCATTAAAGCACAGTAGCAAGATCAAACATATATGGCAAGATTTAAGCTAATTTCTCACTAAAAGTTAACAACTTTGTAAATGAGAACTAGCAAAACACAAAAGATAAAAACTTTCAAGAAAGTTTGAAACTTTAAACACGCAAAATCTCAAAACAAATCGGATCTTGCAAGGTCTTTAAAGCTTAAGAAAAAAACGGGCAAAAACTAAGAAAGGTGAAATCTTTTTGGTTTTTTTGGATTTAAGAAGCAAAGACCAAACATAAACAAAGCATAAACACAACTTAACAGAAGCAAATCGAGCAAAGGTGAAAGACAAACAAAATCAAACGCAATAACACTTGAAAACTAAACAAAACCGATTTCTTTTTGGATTTTTCTTACAAAAGTTGAAATTGTAAATACAAAATCGACTTGAAACCTAAAACATAACAGATTTAGCTTCAAGAAAACACAAAAACCAAAAAAAAAAACTCCAAAGAAAACCGATTGAAACAAGAACACAAAAAACAGCCAAAAACTAGAAAGCTCAAAACTTTGAGTAAAGGATGAAAAAACACCCTGAGTTTTCAGTGAGACACTCCTCAAGTGGCTCTGATACCAAATGATGCAAGCTTGCTCACGAAGAGGACCGACTTGAGGAGATCTTGTCTTAAGCAAAAGAGAGGCTAAATATTTGAAGTTGAGATCTTGCTTTTGGGGAGCTCCAAAAGGCTCGGCCTTCTTGGATGAAAATCAGTGGGGGTTTATAAAGAACTCTTGGCCAAAAGTTGGATGGAATATGGGTGAATGGATGGTGGAAGAATGATGGTTAAGTGAAGGTAATGGAGAAAAGGTGGGGACTTTGACAAGGGGATGATGGGAGAATGAAGATTCGTGGAGATGGGATGATGATGAGGATGCTTATGAGGAGTGGATGATGCTGAAGAGGTGATGAAACCGTGGCTTTGATTGAGATGGAAGATCATTGAGCTTGAAGATGATGGAAAGGAGGCACCTTTGAGGATGGAATGAAGGTGTCTTGAGTTGAGATGGAGGACGACGTGATGAAGATGAGAGGATGAAGAACAATAGCTTGATGGAGGTGGAAATGAAGTGAAAATGGAGGTGGAATGAGGTGGATCGATTTGGACCACCAAGGAGATGGAAATCCTTAGATACAACAACTCTTGGATATTACTCACCAAGAGGATTCAATGGATATTACTCACCATTGGAATGAACTTTCAAGAAGAGAGAAATCTCTTAGTTTGGATAAAAGATGAAAGTTAAAAGACCAAGTTTGGTTTACAAAAGCCTTAAATAGTAAAATGAAGGGAAGCTAAAACCCTAAAACCCTTATAACTTAAAAACGAAAAGGAAGCAACTTTGCTTGAACCGGTTCGTGCACGGATTGAGTCACTCTTCTTCTCTTGGATCCGGTTCATGGAAGGTCTTTCTCCTTCCTTGGGGATTCACACTTATGCAATGATGTGTCCATCTTAGCCTAGTTAAACCTTGGTGGGAAAACCCTTTTGAGACAAAACCCACCTAAGGAAAAAGAGTACTAATTTGGACACCTCTAAGGTGATCCATGACTTGAGCTTCCGAGTCTATGATGACTTGAATGATCTCCATTAAGCTACAACTGATGTGATTGATCTTCAAGTCTTCCCAAGATAGTCTTCAATAGCGGCTCAAGTCCTTGTGCAAACTTCGGGCCAAGCTTGCCTAAAACGTCTCATCTAGCTCCAAGCTTGAGGCTGGTCAATCTTTATCACTCTCTCTTCTACACGTCGGGCTCTAGGATGCTGATTATGTCCTTGGTTGATCTAAGTTCTAAATTGATATCTTCGAGAGGATATATTTTCATGTTCGTCTCGACGAACCGATGCTTACATATCCTCGAATGATGTGATCCTAGATGACTCACATACTGAAATTGGAACAGTGGATGCTCAAGACATTTCCAAGGCGTTGGAGATACCGAATGGAGCCATCACAAGGAGCAAAGCTAAGGAACTAGCCAAGATCATGGAGGATATTATTGGGAAGACTCAAGACAAGGAGCATGAAGTCATACCAAGCTACAACAACCTCATCCAAGCATTTGAAGAAGGTCAAGGTATTCACTAAGTAGTTAAGTGATTTATCTAGTACTCTTTTCCTATGCTTCGGTTTTGTCTCATTGGGTTTTCTCAAGCTTAGGTTTTAATGAGGCTAGATAAATTACATTCATCCATACTACTTAGTAATATCTTGGTCTAGTCAAAGA
>OVAU01002811.1:0-11924 GCA_900406315.1 Biscutella laevigata subsp. laevigata
CTTAAGCTTATAAAAGAAGCAGTTATAATTTGGCAGATTTGCTGTTTCATTATGGCTGAGTTATGTATTAATTAAGGTTGCGCTGTATTAATTACGGCTCACTTGTTGTTTAACTATGGCTAAGTTACTCTGGATGGCTAATTATAATACTTTATAATTTGGCAGATTTGTTGTATAAGAAAAACCATATACTTTAGATTTAGGCTTTTCTTCTTGGGCTCTTACATACAGTATGGACCTTTAGGAGACATTATTCCACTTTACAGAGGAAGCAGAAACCGGATTTGGGTTTGGCAGTTTTATGTTTCTCCATTGGCAGCAATGACATGACATGTATTTAATTAATAGAATAACATTCACCTTGCAGCTGACATACGTTGTATTATATGTCTGGTTCATCTAGACAGAATTATGTGTTCGTATCCCGCTGATTTACTGATTTTGTCATGTCATCAGTTTCCGGTAAATGGGTGAAGAAAAACAAAAATGTATTCGTCAACGACTGTAGAGGAAGGAAACATCTGCATATAGATAGGGAAACAACACGCGACGAACTCTTACGAAGCTGGATTTACAAAGTAAAATTTTGCTTTAACTGCTGATTTACGGTGTATAATTTGTCTTACATGGCGGACTTACGGTTATACATGGCTAAAAGTTACTCTATATTTAACGGAAATGAATTTTTCTTATACGGTTGACTTTTGGTTTTGTCATGCATGTGTTACTTTTAAAGTCTGATCTGGTGTCAATTAATAATAAATCAGCCATATTATTATATTTAAAATGAACACATTAACACTTTGTAGTATAATATGACGAAGTTGACATGACTTATTACGCAGATATGAAGTCATATAAAAACTGATCATGATGACCTATTACAAACCTATTGTGTCATATTAACGAGGGAAACAATGACTTATTACTTTACTGAGGTAAACGTTTATTTTTTTTTAAACGAGAACAGAGGTAAAAGTAATTAAAAGTAACGAAACAATGTCGTTTTGATTTAATGGATAGGTAACTAGATGCAGTTGTATTCTTCAACAACAGAAAAAACACAGTAAGTCATTTCGAAAGAAAATCAAACACAGCTAGTATGGCAAACAGAGCTCATTCTCTGGCTAATCTCCCCGACGAACTTCTGGCAGATATCACCGCCTACGTGACGAGGTCGAGTGTTAAAGATTGTGCATCTCTCGGCAAGGTAAACAAAGCGTTTAGAAGGCACTGGAATGCTGAAGGCGTTCGAAGGGTATGTCATCTCGGTCCCCTAGAAGTTTTTTCAGCCATAGGAGACAGTGCAGAGATTACGAGTTTAGCCGTTGCCATGACACAGTTTTGTCAGGCCGGGAATCCCGATGCACTCTACAGGGAAGTAATCACTTTCTACTTTGACAGCAGAATAGCGGAGAGAGCAGATGAAGGGCTGGCTCAATGACAATTCGTTGCAGAGAATGGTCACATCAAAGCGCGGTTTCTCTACGACAAGATTCTAGTCTCTTCGAATCTCGAAAGAAGCGACGAAGGTTTCAGCATTTTTGCTACGCTGATACAACCAAGTTTGCTAGAATCCATGCGTCGGATTGGGCTACTGAGTGACGATCTCACGTTTAAATATTTATCGAAGCTACAGGGAGGTTCAATGAAGGTTGTTTATATGTTGGTGAAGTTTCATGCTGATTGCGAATGTGATGATCCAGACGGCAACCGCGATTATATAGACGACGCGCATTATTGGAGTACCGAAGCAGTTTTGTATGACCCCCCTAATGATCTGATGTGTCAGAAATGTTTCTGGGACTTTGAAACGAATCTCTTATTTCATACTATTTATGCACCATTTTCTGAACCTTTGGGCTTAATAGTTAAACTTTAATTGTGACAAGGCTTGTATATGCTGCTTATTAACCCTTTGTCGAGTTGTTCCAGTTTTCATTTCGCAAGTATTCAAGAGGCACTAATTACGAACCGTCGTAACGTTAACACGCACTCAACCAACAAAAATATTTCTCTATGGCTTAAATGTTTGTTCATATCGTCGGCGTTACTCATAAGCGGTTGTGTTAAAGATTATAGGAAGCTATTGGCCGAGATTTGTTCAAAACGGCTGAATTGGGTAAGCAAAACGGATGACTAGTGTTTTCATTTCGTCTCAGTTACTCCTTAGCGGTTGAGTGAAGGATTATAATATTGTCTTCCTTGGCTGAGTGGTGTATATAACGGTTGGTTAACGGCGATGAGTTCTGTTTCCATTTTTTCTTAGCGGTTGATTAACGGCTGAATTTTGTTTTGGATATGGCTTAGTTTTATTACGTCTGAGTCTATGGGAGATAAGTTGTATATATCTGATACGGATTATTAGTTTAATTATGTCTGAGTTCTATTTTATCAAGGTTTCTTGTATTTTGAAACAAATACATACTCAAAATTTCACAAAGTCTCAAAGGCCGATCGAACGATCTGAAGGAGGCACAAATGCTACACGGACTTAACAAAGGAAGAAATCTTGATATGGCAAGGTTTCAAAAAGGCAAAAAAACACATCAGCACATGCAATACATGAAAAAAACAGAGATATTAATCTAAATAAATATCATCAATCTTCAATCTCGTTGAGAATGTCCTGAAGCATTTTGATTGTATCCTCGAGTCTCTTACGGACCTCTGGTTTGGAGGTTCGTCTAGTAAGAAACGACATTGTGATACGGTTTGGAGGTCTGAAAACGGATTCTTCCCTTGACTCTTGACCTCCACCTCCGTTGAGGAATTCCACTGTGGTATTATTTGTGCTAGGTATATGCGGTAGTCTTGGTCGACGTAGTTATCCAGAATACTTTTCGGCATTTTTTCATTACTGATTCAGAGATGTGAACCCTTGTCCCTTTTTATACACCCTTCTTAAACAAGGGACTCATGAAAGGTCGCTATCTCTACGTCTTTAATAGGTGTCATTTAATAAGGGACTTATTATTTCAGATATTATAATATTTAATTAATATTCTATTATTGAAGAGAGAGAGAAATAAAAAGTCAGTAATTGGTGAGAGAAAAAAAAATCATGCGCGCGAGTGAGAGGAAAAATCTCTTTTCGTTGGTCAATATTTTTTTCCTTTTTCCTCCATCCAATAAAAGAATACCACGTAGTCAGTTCTAAGACCATGTTCAACGCTTATAAATCTTATGTATCTAAAATTAAAAAAGGCATGTCTCATCCAAAAAACAAGAACTGTCTTTTTCTAGAGTTGTATCGTGCACTAAAAAACTAATAAATAATAAATTATTATTGTAATCCATAGAGATACTAGTTTTGTATCTAAGCATTGTGGATGCTCTAAGGGGTATCCAAAAGCTTCAATTCCAGAACTGATTATGGTGTTTTAGTTCATTTATTATTTTCTTAAATCAATAAAATCATTTTAAGAACTCCCTAAAAACCACCGCCGGATGTGCTCTATTTATCTTGAGTTATGTGTTCGTATCTCGGCTGATTTACCAATTTTTCATGTCATTAGTTCTTATTTGTCGTGTGGTAACCCTTATAATGAATTTAAATATTCACCTTTCGGCTAAGTTACGTTGTATTTCTGATCTAACTAGACTGAGTTATGTGTTAGTATGGCGTCTGACTTATCAGCCTCATTGTATGGCGCCATAACCGTTATATATACAGACCGATTATTCAGTAATCATCTTCTCCATTAATCTTCTTCTTCATAATTATGGATAATGGTATGATAAGTACTGCTCTCGGTAAATGGGTTAAGAGAAACAGATATGTATTCGAACAATACGGTAAAGGATCTAAAGTTCTCGCAATTAATAAAGAGACAAGACTCGACCAACTCGAAAAGTGGGTATTCGAAGATTACAGATTGGACGAGTTGATGCATCAGATTCGACTGAGCTATATGTTCTCGACAAAAGTTTTGAAAACAATGGCGCCCGATACAGAGCCAGTCTATAAAACCAGTAATCGGCTGTTGCAAGGTTTTCTAAGCCAATTTAAAATCGAAAATATTCGTCTCTGCGTGGAGACTCGGAGAAAAAATATGGCAAAGTTAGTCTGAACGACGGAGCAAGAGAGAAGTGTAGAACGTTATATACTTATTGCTCAAACAGAGAACGCTCAGCCGTGGAATCTATATGCCATGATCGCCTTGGTGACAATGACAATGATTGCTATAGTAAAGTGGAAGGAGAAAAAGATGAAGTAGCAGAAGCAGATGAAGCAGTCGAAGATGATGACGAATTTAGTAGCCGATTTGATTGTTTGACAACTCGGATGGTACGTCGTCTGAAGATGATAACTTCACATACGGTGAGTCTCCGGCAGTAGACAAAGAATCACCGACGATACCTCCAAAGAAGAGATCCGAGAACTTCTCGATGACCGGATGTAATAGGAATCCGGAGGTTTCAAGGCCGAAGATGTCTACACTAGATGTTGCGGTAGGGCAACGATACGAGAGTAAATTCCATTTGGAGAGACGATTGAAACTTCTTACAGTGAGGGATCGATTTGATTTTAATGTATGCATATCCACGAGAAATATCATCGTTGTTCCATGTTGGGTTGATAGATGTCTCTGGAGAGTTCGTGCTTCCACACAAGGAGAATCCCCGGCATTTCACGTTCGTATTTACCTTTCGGATCATACATGTTCTGTAACCGAGCGTTCTAATCGATCTCGACAAGCATCACCAGACATTTTAGGCTTGTTGTACAGGGATATCGTCGGCGACGTTTGTCAGTCCGTTAAACATGCGAGTGTCGGAATAGCTATCAATAAGTAGTTTGGTACAAAGGTATCTATTTAGTTACGGCTGTTTTATACAAACAATTGGGTTGGGTTATATTTGCTAGGTTTTACTGGCTGGATTATATTACGCTGAGGTTGGGTTATTTTCGATGTAACTGATATAATTTCGTGATGCGGCTGACTTACTCGTATGGTGGTGTTGACAGATGGACTATTGGAAACCATATAGGACGCTGAAATTAGCTAGGCAAATCGAGGAGGGAACACCTGCGAGTGGTTTTGAAAACTTCCCTTCCTACTTATACATGATAAGAAAGGCAAATCCGGGTACAATTGCGCGTCTTCAAATCGATGAGGAACAGAGATTCATGTATGTGTTCCTTGTGTTTGGTGCGAGCGTAATTGGGTTTCCTCACATGCGAAAAGTTGGAAAAGTTGTGGTCGTCGACGGTACGTTTCTTAATGGTAAGTACAAAGGGACGCTTCTCAAAGCACTAGCTCAGGATGGTAATTTTCAGATTTTTCCAATAGCTTNTTGGGTTTCCTCACATGCGAAAAGTTGGAAAAGTTGTGGTCGTCGACGGTACGTTTCTTAATGGTAAGTACAAAGGGACGCTTCTCAAAGCACTAGCTCAGGATGGTAATTTTCAGATTTTTCCAATAGCTTTCGCTTTTGTCGAGTCTGAGAATGATGATTCGTGGAACTGGTATTTAATGCAATTAAAAGTTTTGATCTTCGACGAAGAGGGTCTGGCAATAATCTTGGATAGGCATAACTCGATAGGGAAAGCAATTGAGAATTTCTATCCTCTGTCTTCTCGGGTAATTTGCACTTACCATCTATATAAAAACATTTTGGGATAGTGCAAAGGAAAAGTTGTCTTTCGTCTGGTGAACAGAGCGGCAAGGTGTTCGAGGAGATTAAAGCGATTAATCCTAGACTTCATGGCTACCTCGAAAGAGTCGATGTCCGACTTTGGGCGCGTGTCTATTTCCCGTGTTAGTGGTACAATATAATGACTACGAACACAACATAATCGATGAACAGAGCACTGTCGAATACTAGAGGTCTTACCATTGTTCGATTATTAGAAATACGAGGTATGATGACCAAATGGTTTGCCGAACGGAGAGTCGATGCTCAATCGCAGACCACAACGCTTACGCGTGGTGGGGAGAAACTACTACATGTAAGTCAACCCTCATAATTGATAGGTCAGCCGTCACACTTCATAAGTTAGTCGTAACGTTTTAATGTATGTATGATACCAGCCATAAACTAATAAATCAGCTGTAAATTTCATAAGCCAGCCTCAATTTCTTTTTCGTTATCTGATAACCCAGTCGTGACATTTCATAAGTCCGACTTAACTTTTGATAAGTCGGCCTTCACTCCTTTTTCTTTATTTATAATTTTTTATAGGGTCGCGTTGATGCCGCCAGACAGTATACAACACAAATTATTGATGCTCATCGCATTCTAGCTACGTATGGGGAGTCTTCGTATGTTTTCAACTTGGAAGGGAGAACGTGCACATGTGAGTGTATCCAACAAGGGAAATTACCATGTTCGCACGCAATCGGAGTTGTTGAACACATGAAATATAGTCGTATATCCTTGTGCGGTCCTTATTATGAAAGCGCTTCTTTGGGAAGCGGATACGCTGGATCGATCATGGCGGTCGATCTAGCGCATCAAGTTCCAGAGAATTTGGCGAGACAACCGTGCTTGCCCCCGTTTATTCGTCAACAACCAAGAAGACCTAAAAAAGTTCATATGCAATTGATCTTGATGTTTAAAAAGCTACGTTTGTAGTCCTTGAATCTTGCTAGTCTATGATTGCCTTCAATTTTATTTGAGTTTAAACCTGATGCTTAATTAACATGATCATTTGTTTCACTTTGGTTTTCATGGATTTTCTTGTTTCAGACAAGTTTTGGACACTTTAGACCCAAACACATTTTGTTCAAACTCGGTCATTCTCCCTTTTAGAATGATTCCCCTCTCAGCTTTTTCACCCTTGGCCTAAACACTTTTGAGCTCTTTGATTGATTAAGTGTAAAGGTTTTGTAAGAACTTGAAAGATTAGGAGCGTCAATTGATGACATCCATGCGGGTAGTTTAGGATGTTGGGAATNAGCTTAAGTATAACTCTAGTTAAATAAAGAAAGAAAAACTCCAAGGAAAAGATAAACAGATCAAAGAAAAGAACGAAAAAGATAAAGAAAACATTGGAGTATGAAAAGAAAAGAAAAAAGAATTTGGAAAGAAAAAGAATCCCTAAGTATCAGAGGAAAGAAATTGGTGAAAGAAAAAGATGTAAAGAGAATAGGATTGGGTAGATTTAGAGTCTAAGTTTGGGTGTTCATGGATGTTTGATATTGATCCCCAAAAGCTCTCTATCTTACTCGGTTTTGCTCTAACCTTTTCACTCAGCGAGAGAAACCACACTACGATCACCCTTCATGCCGTGAGTGGAACTTTCTTTTTGCATTGGAGCCCCCTTTCTACCGAACTAAATGAAAACCTTTGTGCTTACTTATGATCGTGTTCCACCCTCTCTATAAATTGAATGTAGGAAGGTAAGATTAGCTAGTATAGAGGATAAACTTGGCACAGTTAAATAATAGCAGCATGAGATGTTGCTTTGAGTGATGAGATTAGTAGTTATGCTAGGTCGAAAACGCTCTCATAGAAGACTTTAGGTTGCTAGATTCTTGTTTTTCAAACCTCTTTTACGATCATTTTAGCATAGATTATGATGCATTATAGTCCTTTAGGCTTGCATATTGTGTATACTATGCATTCAGGTGATTAGAGGAGACCACACATCAATTGGGAGCATCAAGGACCAAAAGAATCAAGAATTAGCCATTTTCAGACCCTAAAATCGGTCACGGGCCAAGGAACATTGGGAAATACGGTTTTTGGTGGGGTTGTGTGTCGTTTGTGTCATTCTTTATCAATGTAATGTAGGCTGAGTAAGTTGTCTAACCAACTTAGGGAGAAATAATGCACTAGTTCTATGAAGTGTTAAGCTAGGTCTAAGCAGGTTTTAGGAGTTGTTTTGTCACGAATAAGTCCAAGCAAACAATATGAAATAAGAGAATTCAAATATATAAAATATAGTTCATGGATCAAAGAATTCGGAACAGGCAATCAACTTCATGCTAATCGGTTTATTTCATCCAATGGCTCATCCTATATCTAGGATTTCAATTAAAGATCAGTCTACTCTCGTGACAAAGATCCCTTTCCCAAACATGCTACCCCACAATCTCTTGGCAAGTAAAACAAGTTCATAAAGCATTAAACACAATCACATACAACAATCAATTGATATCATAAACAATCTCTTGGAAAGAATCAATTAATAACCAATTCACTTGTTCAAGCATTTTATCGAACACCTCTCGAGCGATAATTCTCCTATGATCTAGATTATGTTAGCTACTCCTATTCTAGCATTAAGAACATACTAGATTGAGGATGATATTTCAATCAAACCCTAAACCATTACTATCAATCCATTTAGCCTATTCCTAACCCTAATCCACAAACTAAAAGAGACTACTCACAACTCATATCTAGAACACTTGATGAGTTTCTAGACATGGTTTGAGAATATGAATTGAAAGAAGAAGAAGAAATCAATAAGCAATCAATAAGAACATAAAAGTGCAAAGATTCAATAGAAAATCACCAAGAGATTTAGAACAAAAGAGTAGAGAGAAAACTAGATCTAAAACATAAAAACTAAAAATAAAATAAAGCATAAGATAAGTTGGTGTCTAGGGTTTTAGTTTTTGGCTCTCTTTTATAGTTAGCCAGATTACAATTCAAAAAAGGAAATTAAGACTTGGTCTTTTTTGGTTCTGGAAAAAGTGCCCCGGTCAAGTACAACGGTCAGGGGGGATTCTTCTGCATCTGGCCGGTGTAAGTATCCTGCTCATATCTGAGGGCTTAGACCGGTCAAGTGGAACGGTGCACATCCCGGTGTGAGTTGCCCCGGTGTAATGACTGGTGTGGGTGACCTCTGTGACCTCTCTGGTTTCAGACAACCAATTTTTCCATCCCGAAAATCTGTTTTTGCTCATTTTGCTCCTTTTGCTCCTTGTGTGCTCAAGTGCTTTAAACTTCACCGACCTTTTTCTTCTCTTTACCAAGCAATAAAACATTTCTTCTATTGTTTTTGCTACTATCACTTGACATATATACTTTTCCCTATTTTCTTATATATGCATTTAGTTTTTAATTTTCAATCTTCTCAGCTACTTCTATTACACAAGGGACTGTGTAATTTAAGTGTGGGGGAGGATCCATTTAACCTACTTTATTCGTTTTCTTAGTTTTCCCAAAAAAATTACAAAATTTTAGAGTTCCTTTTAGAGTCAAGAATGCCTAAGACAACACACACCACAAACATGCATGAGTTCAAGGATCATTGGGTGGCTTGGCATGAGTAAATTGAGGGAGCACACACTTGGCCGAAACATCTAGGGTAACCCTTTCCACTTGAATCAGTTGGACACTTGACATTGACTATACATTTCAGGACACAAATTTTTTAAAAAAACTCTTGCTCGTACACTTGAGATTCACTGGTCTAAACTCCTTGAATGAGAACCCTGAAGGCAAGGCAATAAAACCAGTGTTTGATCCCCCTATCTCTTCACTTCAAAAGAAAAAGAAAATAGATGGTTGATTTGAAAATAAAAGTTGATACACAAAAATAATTGTGGGAGCAATCAACCATCAAGAAAAGTAAAAAAAAGAAAAAAAAACAAAACAAAAAGAAGGAAAAGACAGAATAAGGTGGTTGATAAAAAAAGTAAAGGATACCTAAGAAGAACTGTGGGAAAAATCAACAACCAAGAAAATAAAGCCGACTAAAAAGAAACCCTCAAAGGTTGAAACCGGTTTGAGGAAGTGAGAAAAGAGAGAGGAAAGGGATCATAAGTTAAAAACCCCAAAGGACCCATAAGAGTAAAGAGCAATGACATTTGATACATCTTCTATTGGTAAAGACTAAACCCCTACACTTAATTTACTTAAAGAGTCAATAGATTGTGTTTGGGCATTCATGTGAGTTAGGCTTCCTTGTGCTAGGTTCAGGTTGTGTTTTTACCATACGTGTGTTAGTCATTGTTACTTTAAGGGTGTTATGATTCTCATGTGTGTGAGTGTGTCAAAAATCAGTAATGAACTTAACCATTCTTGAGCCTTACGACTTGCTTTCCTTGAGGACAAGTAAACTCTATGTGTGGGGTGTGATGAGAGTATAATTTACTCTCATCCTGCCTATATTACTGATGGTTTTGGTGTATTTATTGACTTGATATTGAAATTATTTAGTTTTTTCATAAGTTTATAGGTTTTTGAGCAAAAGAAGTGCATTGAGTGGAAAATCCCTAAAAACACCCTAACCGAGCTCAGAATAAATAAATTCATAAGTTCCTAACTGGACACGAAACCGAGCTTAAATCAAAATTAGACACATCTAGTTTCCACATCATTTTGCATCATGCCATTTGGAGTTCTCGTCTGAGAGATATCTCATTTCTTGCAAACTCGATCGAATAAACCAATTGTTAGATGGTAGAGATGAAAACTTTAAAGAAATTTTCAGACTAGAATGTGGCGCTGGCCTATTATGGTTGCAAAGATAATTGAGTTATCTTTCTAATGCCACCAATTATGCATCATTACAAGTAGTACGGCCACAAAACCTCAGCTGGACCACATAGTTATCAGGGTAACACCTAACTGGCGTCCAAGCCCGTTCCAGCCTATCAAATGCTTGGCTCTGACCCCTCCACCTTTTAGATCTTATAGAAGAATTACTCACAAAGCAAAATGGAATGTTTCAAGTCTTGGAGCGCACTACTCAGCATTCGATGGATACAATATTCCATCGAACACAAAAAAAGGAAAGTCTTGAGTGATATTGCCATTTTGCCTTAAAGAAACCCTAGCTCGCTTCCTCTACCACATAACTCTATAAATTCTTTATTTTCCAGCTCTTTTAGAGAGTTTGGTCGTTCTTATATCATTAGGTTTAGTTTAAGGTTCTTGAGTGGAAACAATAGAGATCGAACCTCTTGTCTTAGTGTGCTCTAGTTCTTTAAACTTCACCGACTTGTTTCTTCTATTTACTAAGAAATAAACCGTTTCTTCTTTGCTCTTGCTACTGTCTCTTGTCGCTTTATTTCTTTTTTACTACATGTGACCCTCGTGTGTGTCCAAACCGTCACTTCTCTTAGTCTTCACGGTCAAGAGCTTCAAGGCTTAAATACTGCTAGTTCCTTTGTTTCTTTGTTGCTTTTCTTGTTGTTCATGCTTTGTCACGTGATTTCTTATAAAAACCCCCAAGTTGTTTAAGGTTTATATTCGTTCCTAAGGTTTTGACCGTGAGTAGATCAAAGTTGTTAAGTCAAGCTTCTCTTCAGTTCATTTGTACTCATGGCTTGCCTAGATCGAGTCTTGCTCTTACTTGTTGTAACAAATATTTCTTCTTGTTTATTAACCCTACTACACATGTCTATCTCAATATAATTCATGTCTGAGTACTTCATCGAACCAGCCGAGACAAGAGAGGAGATTAAAGTCTATATGATGAAGCAATGAGAACTCCTAACTTCGGGCCTAAGGAACTTCCACAGCAACCTAACCCTGGCAGGTTCTTTGTTTCTATAAACATCAATAGATGTAAGATCTGAGATGCTATGTGTGATTCAGGCTCATGCCTCAACGTGATGATAAAAGAGACATGCAAAAGAATGAAGCTAACTATGGCAGATGCTTCTACCAAGAAGTCGTGTGGTTTTTTTAATAATGTTCAGGTCATTTTTCGCAACTGCGTGTTACCCACTGACTTCTACATCTTGGATGCACCGATGGGAGTTCATCAGCCCATAATCCTCGGAAGAACATTCCTTAGCTCAAATGGGGTCGTCCTGAATTTCAGAAGTGGGAGCTAACATTCATGAGCGTCGAGGAAAACATCATATACACCCTGGTCAGGCCAACTTACGAATGGTACAGAGCAAACATGATCGAAGTAGGAGAAATCAAAGATGACCAACCCGAAAGCGACCGCGAGGAATATTTGGACTACCTATTGATAAGAGGATTTTTCGCCTCTTATTAATCAAATG
>OVAU01002813.1:0-11921 GCA_900406315.1 Biscutella laevigata subsp. laevigata
TATAAATGTCAAATCTCATCACTATTATAGTGATATACCGTTGCATTGGAATTGGAGTTGGCCTAAGAGTCAATATGTCACTCAAGATTGTACTATTACATGAATATACAAATATATTTAAGTGGACTTTTTGTATATTGGCACATAGTGAAAGGCTATGGTTGGTAATTTATTATGGATTAAAAACATTTTGTAGCTGAATTTGTGGGAAAGCTAATAATAAGAAACTGAGGTTTCCACAATATACAGCTGATTCAAGTAAAATGATTTATTTTTAAGAATTTTGGGAAATTACACTAAAATAAAATTAAAATATGAAAGATACAAAAATTTTAACTTATTAAAATATCTGTTATTTTAATTAATTATGTCATGTAACATAATAATTTGTATCAGTATAATTATTGTGTTGAAATGATTTCGATTTATTGTATATGCATTAATATTTTTGACAAAATATAATTTTACTTCAAAATACAAGTTAGTGTTGGAAAAAGGTTTCCAAGCTAATTCAAAACATTGGGTCTATTTGTGGGGTGAGTTTGTATTACTAAGTCTCTTCAAATAGTATATAAACCAAATGAAATTCATATTCTAGTTGTTCACAATTCCAAAAAAAACCAAAAAATTAGTTATATTAAACTGAAACGAGTGGATGTCTTACCAAAAAAAAAAAAAAAAAAAAAANGAAAAAGGGGGGATGTTTTAAAAAAAAAAAAAAAAAAAAAAAAACGAGTGGATGTGCCACTATCATGTTATCATATTACTCAATTATGTTTGGGCAAAACAAAAGCCATGATTCCATAAAAACTGAAAAGAATTAGTAAATTATCGATTAATTATTGTCATACATTTACAAATCTCCACTCACTTAGGATTAATCGACATGATCATGAATTGGACCTACTCTATCTATAATGTGGATCGATTGAAACAATTTTTAATGATCGTAAAGATTGATTTGCTTTTCTACTCAGCTCTCTCCGCACATTTATGATATTATAATTAATATTAAGGATTAAGTAGAAACAATGGTCGATATAATTAAAAAGGTCTTTGCACTTGTTTTTTTTTCCAGCAATTATAAAATTTGTTAAAATTGATCAGAGATCTAACTTGGTGGATAGTATTTATATAGATTATATGAGATAAAAAAATTCTAACATGTTTTGTTAACGTATCCGTTTTACTATTTGATATTCGTAGGGTATATCTGATGAAAATAGCGATGTGGCTCTTTGTATAATCTCTAAGTTTATAGTAAAAGTTGGTTAGACTTCTGGTTTGGTTATATTGGTAGAGTCCGTTAAAAAGAAAACATTAGTCCTCTAGTGGGTCTTCAGCTGAGAGTCCATGGAGTGGGTGACTCATGATCATGTTCAGAATACCTGACCTAATTTCAAAGTTGTTCGCTTCGACTGGGGGTGGCCGAATGCCATTTCTATTACCTTGCACTTGAGGTTCATTCGTCTCTCCTACTGTCCGAGGAGGAGGGAAGTTTCGGCTAGGAACCTGGGCGACATGTGGTACTTGTTGAACCGGTGGAATTGGATGGTCATCCACATTCACGTTCTGGTTGTTGTTCATGTTGTTGTCCTGATTGTTTGCCATCCCTTGTTGTTGGACATGATCGAGCTGATTCAATTGATGTGTTTCTCTTCAAATTCCTCTGTAATGACGTACAAGAGCAGTGATATCCTCAGAAATTTACAGAAGATTTATGTTTCCTTTAGATCTAGTGGTTATACACCTGAAAGAGAAAAACAAAAATTGAACAGTTAGTAACCTGAAAAGTAAAAAACCAAGTCCCTAGCAAATGCAAAGAACTAATGGCTATTCCTAATTCTTGATTTGGCAACGAAGTCAATTGATAAGTAATATTTTTCTGTCCTAACTATCAATCAATGTGTAATAGTGGTAAGATGGTTTTTGTCGATCCAACTCAGTAGGGAAATAATGCACTAGTTCTATTATGGATTTTACTAAGTCTAGGTTTGAATAAATGGGATATGTTCTGTCACTAAACAATCCTAGAAACCGATGTCAGCTGATAAAAATTCAAAAATATAAGAATAACTCATGGACGAGGGCAATCGAAACTGGCAGTCTTTTCATGCTAGTTATGGTTTTATTTCACACAATCAAGCTTGTCTTATGTCTAGGAATGTCTAATCTAAGTTAATTCACTCCCGTGATAGAACTCATTTCATAATCATGCAACTACAGAATCCCTTGACAATTAAACATAATCAAGCCCGACTAGGAATATAAAGAGAGGACAGGTTGGTTCGAGGACCCCTTGGTCAAAGGAAAGGTACAAAGGAACTCGACCACTTGTTGGGAGAGGTTTTGAAACAGAAGCAAGAAACACAATTCTATGCAACAATTAACTAATCCTAAAACAACCCCTTGGATAACACTGATTAACATCAAATTCATTTAGTTCAAGAATTTTATCAAACACCTTCGGGCAATAGTTTTCCTATGATATAGATTAGATTAGCTACTCCTATTTTAGCATTAAGATCATGAAATTGATGAAGACATTATATCTATTCAATCCTAAACAATTCTATCAATCCAATTAACCCATTTCTAACAATAATCCATTACTTATATGGAACTAGTCACAACCCATCCCTAAATTACTTAGAGAGTTTTTAGACATGGTTTGTGAGGAGGATTAAGATTAAGAAAGATTAGAATTCAAAGCAATAAAAAAATCAAAACAAGAAATCAGAGAATATAATTGGAGTAGAAAATGACCAATAAAGTTGCTAGACAAGTCTCATATCTAAAACTTAAAAACTAGAGAAAAACAAATTAAAATCGTGCTTAGAGTGACTTAGGGTTTTAGTAATTGGGTTCCCTTTAAATAGTAAGCCCACAAATTACAAAGAAAATGTTCATTAAACCTAATACGTGGGACTTGTACTTGGCAAACTGACTAGTACCCTTGACTGGTATGCTTCGTCCGTCTGAGGACGCCTACAAGCTCAGACTCCTTCCTTTCTCATTGGGAGGAGAGGCAGCGAACTGGAAGAAAGGACTGCCTCATGACTCAATTCATACATCGGATGACTGCAAGAAAGCTTTTCTCTCTGCTTTCTTTTCCCCATCTAGGACAACGAAATTCAGGAGCAATATCGCTACATTTGCTCAGAAAGGTATATAAACATTTGTTGAAGCTTGGACTCGTTTCAAGAAGTACACCCTACAGTGCCCTCACCACGGTTTCACTCTTGAGAGCCTCCTAGACACATTACACAAAGGACTCCTAAGGGAATATCAGGCGATACTACACACTGCGGGTCAAGGTAGTTTCTTCGACTTAAACATATGATGATGGGTTGGTCTTGATAGAGAAGTTGGCGCTAAGTGATACATCAAATGTTGGAGATTATGATCGTTCTCTACTCATAATGATGGTTCAAGAGATTTACGTTTCAAGGCTGAACTAAAGTCTCTAAATGAAAAGCTTGATCGAGTGCTGCAAACCCAGAAAAGGTCGGTTAATTTGGTTGGTCAAGCTGACGACTATTCTACTGAAGAATTTCAGCAAGAAGAGGTCAATTATGTGGGTAATCAAGTATTCCAGAGGACTTACGACAACTACAACCCCAACCCTAACATGTTCTACAAAAGCACGAATGTTGCTAACCCCCATGATTAGGTATACCGGTGCAGAAGCACTTCAAACCAATGCAGAACTACTAGAATTCAGGTAACTATCATAACCAAGGAGGTTCGAAACCACCATATACTTACCCAAGGAAGCTCATCACTCAGTAATCCTAGGAAGGAATTTCATATGCTCAACTGAAGCCACGATGAACTTCAAGAGCAGCAAACTTTTTCTAAAGAATGCAGGAGAAGAAGTTGTCTACATCCAGTCACACATGATTTATATAGTTGGAACAAAATTGATGTGATGGAAATAAGAGAGGTCGACAATGAGTGCATACCACACGTACCAGAGGACGGCCCCAGCGACAACGACAGTGTGAACGAAAAAATCAAGGAGTTTACCAAGAGACCGAAGAACATTTTGGACGAACAAGACCATAACTTCTTGAATAATCAAGCAAACCAAGCTGCATGAACTGGATGAAGAAGTCAAAGACAACTATGGAGACATACGTTGGAGACTAGAGGTTCAAGATAGTTGGAACGCTTACATGATATAAAAGATTCGGTTTCTTGAAACACAAAATGTAGCCAAGATAAAGATCATTGAGAGGCTTCAAGACATGCTCATTAAGCTTGAAAAAGGCTACCAGCCGCCTTGTACTATCCAGGTCAAGCTAATTGACTTTAAACAAAGTGTAGAGTGGAAGAAATGACTATGTACTTTTTTCTATTTTTCATATCCATGCATTTAGTTTTATTTTTTAATCCTTTCACTTGCTTTTATTTCACAAGGGCTTGTGTAATTTAAGTGCGTGTGTTGGGGGGGGGGAGGGGGGGGAGGATTCTATTCATTTAACATAGTTTGTTCGTTTTATTATAGTTTTTCTGAATTTGTTTCAAAATTTATACTTCCTTTCAAAGTCAAGAAGGCAAAAGACCACATGGACCACTAGCACGCCTTATTTCAAGGATAATTGAATAGTCTAGTACGAGCAAAGTGAGAGACACCACGCTCAGCCGAAACATCTTGGGTAACCCTTTCCATTTGAATTGTCTAAGCATTTAACATTGACTCTACATTTCAGACTTTTAAAGATCTTAAAAACTCTTGGCAATATACTTGAGATACTTTTGTCTAGAATCCTCAAACGGAAAACCTAAAGGCTTGGCAACAAAACAAGAGTATAGTCCCCCTCTCTTTTCCCTTCAAGAAAAAAAACCGATGGTTGATTAAGAAAATAAAATGATACCCAAGAAGAATTGTGAGAAATATCAATCATCAACAAAAACAAAAGAAATTAAAAGTAAATAATAAGTTCGTTGATAAAAAATGATACCCAAGAAGAATATTGGAAAAAATCAACCACCAAAAAAAACCAAACCGAAGAAAAAATGAAGCATTTAAAAGTGAAAACCGGTATGATGGAGTGGGAAAATAGAGATGAAAGAGATCAGAAGTTAAGAACCTCCCAAGGCACCCATGAGAGTAAAGAGAAATGGCCTCTGATCGATCTTTTATTGGTAAAGACAAACCCCTACTTAATTTACTTAAAGAGTCAATTATTGGTGTTTGGGCATTCACTTGAGTTAGAGGCGTGCTAGATTTGAGTTGTGGAGTAACTTAATGTGAGTTAGTATAAGTTTCTTCAAGGGTCTGATAGTTATTGTGCGTGGGTGTGCCTAAAATCAGTAATGAACTTAACCGTTCTTGAGCTTTACGACTTGCTTTCCTTAAGGACAAGAAAAGTCTAAGTGTGGGGGTGCGATGAGAGTATAAATTACACTCATCTAGCCTATATTAGTGATTTTTTGTGCCATTATTAACTTGACATTGTATTTCTATAGTTGCTTTTACAAGTTTATCGATTTTGGAGCAAAAAGAGTGATTCGAGTGGAAACGCGCTAATATCGTCCATATCGAGCTTAGAATGAATAAATTCACAAGTTATTAACCAGAAACGAACACGGTGCAATCTTGGGCTTAACTAAAAGCTAGAGACGCCTAGTTTCCACAAAATTTTACTTCATGGCATTTGGGACATTACCCAAAGAGATATCCCGATTCTTTCAAATGTTGTCGTAGGAGCCGATCAGTAGCCAATGGATATTTAATTGTTTGAGCCACATCCACACCAGAACATGATGCAAGCTCATTGTGGAAGTGAAGCCCTTTTAGTTAGCTTTCTAAGGCAAGTGATAACGCATCATTCCAAGCTACATGGACCAAGAGAACGCTACTAGACCGTGAGCCTGTCATTTCTCAGGACTTAAGCTCGGTCTACTCAAGATTTGGCCCACCAAATGGCCAGTCCTTTGAGCGAGCTTTTATGGATCTTCTAGAAGACTCTCTCACAAAGAGAAATAGAAATACCAAGCCTTGATACGCACTCCACATCATTGAATGGAAGCAATATTCTCCGATTACAAAAATGGAAATTCTTTCATTTCACTTTAGGCGATTTTCCATTCTTCCTAAAGGGAACCCTAGCTAGCCTCCAGCCTCCCCAAAACCTATTTATACCTCTTATTTTCCTTATTTGTAAGCAGAAGCCATTAAAGAATACTCTCTTAGATCATTAGGCTTAGTTTAGGGTTCTTGAGTAGAGCAAAGAGGCCGAATCTCTCGTTTTAGTGTGCTCGAGCTCCTTAACCCTTGCTAAAGTGTTTCTTCCTTTGTACCAAGCAATAAATCATATTTTCACTTCTTGCTTCAATTTATTTACTTGTCTTCGTCTCAAGGTTTATTTCCACGAGTTACTTGCTTTGCTTGCTATTGTATCTTGTCTTGCTACAATTTTTATTAAAACCTCAAGTTCTTTACTGTTAAGACTTGTTCCTTAGGTTCGGTCTGTGAGTAAACCAAAGTAGTCAAGTTAAGCTTCTCTTTTGTTAACTTTTATTCACGGCTTACCAAGGTCGAAACTTGCTTTTGCTTTTTGTAATAATTTCTCTATGTTTATTAACCATACCACACATGTCTATCTCAATAGTATTCATATGTGAGTAGTAGGTAGTTGGGTTTAGGGAGTTTCCTTCAATGATATCGTGATCTAGACATGAGTAGGTTTGGTCTGTAAGAGTGTTGCCTAAGAGTCTTCTATCAACTTGTACGTAATGCTTGACAAGGGTTGATTATCTAGCCAATGATCCAAGGGATATCCCATAGGGGAGAAATCCTATAAGAACACCTGGACCATTTGTTAAGAGTGCAACTGAGAGGAACTTTGCATAAGGGCAAAATCCCATGCCTACCCTTCCCTGGAGGGTCTCTTGGTTGTGAGCAAATCTACTTAGTCCCATAATAATGATAGTTTGACCACCATGGGAATGAATCTGATCGCCCGTGGTTATTTAGGTTGTGTGGTTATGGGTCATAATGCACCACAAGAGTGGGGTAGGACCATGCAACCATTGTCGAGCTCAAGATGGTACACTAATGTCATTCTTAGAACCAAACCAACTAGATCATGATATCTGAGAATGAGATCTCTCAAAGATTTAACATTTATATTTAAAAAAATTTCCTTAATTAATTTTTGCTTTGCTTTGCTTTGTTTTCTTTTCTTGCTTGTTTCTAATTCTTAGTTTCTTTATTTACTTTTTTATTACACGCTTAGTTCTAGATTTAGAATCCCAAAACCTTGATCATCTTAGCTGTAAACACGTTTAGACCTAAAGTACTAAGCTTTTTGTGGATTGGATCTCTAAGTACCCAACTGACATAGTTGTGCACTTGCAGCATGTGTGATGACAAGTAAAAGGTTAAAACCTATGATTCATAAGTGATACAAACAAATACGCATCATCATCAAAAGCTTGTTGCTGACAATGCTAACACACCCTCTTCATTTCATGTATAAGATGATGCTTCAAAACATCTAACATATCGAAAAAGTGTCGTGCCTCTAAATTTGGGGCCTTAATTCTATGATCTTCGTCTTTATACGGTGGCATATGTCCTTTTAGAAATCATTAACCATTTGCACCATTCTTATGGGTTCTACTTTCACTTGTGGGTTTTCTATGAATTCTAACGTTTGACTATTGCTACCATAATTCATCGTCACTGACTCGTCTTCCCCGTGAAGATATCAAATCTTGTAACCCGACAAAAATCCTTTGTTATAAAAATGCCTAACAATTTTACCGACCTCAACCGATCTACTATTCTTATACCGACGCAATTGCAGAACATTATACATGATCTTGACCCCGGTTCCTGGTTTGATGTAAGTTGCATGAACTTCCATACTTCATCTTCGTACTCTTTTGTAAATTGTCGGATGCCTAAAATTTGGTTGTTTGTCTAACCACGAACGAAAATAATCACTTGAATTGTATGATGATATTTCTAAATAAATTTGAGATGAATTTTAGTATTGAATTGTGTTTAATTGGGGTTTATTATGAAAGGGGAAACATATTTAAAGAGGAATGCAATATAGCCATTATATCTGACGGGAATTCAACCGTTGAAAACGATCAAAATCCTGTTGGAAATTATGTTGGAAACTAGTAACGGGTATAATCTGTCGGAATCCATCATAATTGATCGATGATTTCTCATCAAAAATTTATGACGGATTATGATGGCTTTCAATATTACCTTTATCGAAACAATATAAAAGAATCTAAAAAGTGGAAAACATAATAAAGATTTTAAGTTTTATTATATTGGATCCGGTAACAAGAAATTTGCAATGTGATCAATAATTAAGATAGGTATGCATGATACAATTTATGTAAATTGTGTATCCTAAATTTGAAATATATAGGATAATAGGGAGTAATTCGTGGTGGTCAGATTGCGGGTAAAGATCAAACCTAATCAAGAGTATTTAAACTGATGGATTCACAGTAAATTCAGATTTGTCCTTTTAATCTTACTTTGATCATTGATTGAGTGTTATAGGTATTTATAATATGTTATTTGGTTGTTGATTGACTCGTTGAGTTGAGTTGTAGTTTTGAGATGACTGAGTTTTTTTTCCGGCTGATTTAGTGATCATCGGACAACTGAGTTAATAAATCCACGGCTGACTTATAGGATGTTTTACGGGTAAGTTGTTTTTAATCAGCCGTAACAAGCTGGTTTAAAAGTACACTCAACCTTATTACTGCTGACGTATTAGCGATCTGACGGCTGATTTAGTTGATGACAAAGCTGATTTCTGTTTTCTCGGCCATTTTACGACTGGTTTATTAGCGAAAGATTAATTACTAGAATAACATTCACCTTCCGGATGACTTACGTTGTATTTCATGGCGTATTTATGTAGACTAAATTATGTGTTCGTATGACGGCTGACTTATGTGTTTGTCATGTCATCGTCCATGTCATCATTCATGTCATCATTCATGTCATCAGTCTTATTTGTATGGCGGCATAACCGTTATATACTTACCGATTAATCTTCTTCATCATTATTCAGTAATCATCTTTTCCATTAATCTTCTTCATCATTATGGATATGATAAGTATTGTTTCCGGTAAATGGGTTAAGACAAACAGATATGTATTCGAAGCCGACTGTAGAGGATCTGAAGTTCTGTATAAAAAGGGGGAAACAACACTCGACGAACTCGAAAAGTGGGTATTCGAAGATTACGGATTGAATGAGTCAAGGCATCAGATTCAGCTGAGTTATATGTTCTCGAATAAAGTTTTGAAAACAATGGCGCACGATACTCCACCGGTTTATGTCTCTAATAATCGGTAGTTGCAAGGTTTTGTTAGGCAAAGAAAAATTGAAATATTCGTCTATGCGTGGAGATTACAGAGAAAAAAAGATGGTGAAGTTAGTCTGAATGACGCAGCAAGAGAGAAGAGTAAAACGTCATATACTTATTGCTTAGAAAGAGAACGCTCAGACGTGGAATCTATATGTGATGATCACAGTGGTGACAAGGACAATGACTGTTATAGTAAAGTGGAAGGAGAAAAAGATAAAGTAGCCGGCGAAGATGAAGAAGTCGAAGAAGATGATGAATTTAAAAGCTGATTTGATATGTTCGACGACTCGGATGGTTCGTTGTTTGAAGATGATAACTTCAGCTCATACGGTGATAACTTCAACTCATACGGTGAGTCTCTAGCAGTAGACGAAGAATCACTGACGCTACCTCCAAAGAAGAGATCTCAGAATTTGTCGATGAGCGGATGTAATGGGAATCCAAAGGTTTTAACGTCACAGATGTCTACCCTAGAGGTTGCAGTAGGGCAACGGTACGAGAGTAAATCCCATTTGGAGAGACGACTGAAACTTCTTACAGTGAGGGATCAATTTGGTTTTGATGTAGTCGTATCCATGAGTGATATAGTCGTTTTTAAGTGTTGGGTTGATGGATGTCTCTGGAGAGTTCTTGCTTCTACACAAGGGGATTC
The DNA here is from genome assembly GCA_900406315.1 of Biscutella laevigata subsp. laevigata. NCBI lineage: Eukaryota > Viridiplantae > Streptophyta > Magnoliopsida > Brassicales > Brassicaceae > Biscutella > Biscutella laevigata. The sequence continues at coordinate 10,016 of OVAU01002813.1, forward strand.
CCCGGTATTTTACGTTCGTATTTACCGTTCGGATCATACATGTTCTTTAACCGAGCGTGCTAATCGATCTCGACAAGCAACACCATACATTTTAGGCTTGTTGTGCAGGGAGATTCTCGGCGACGTTGGTCAGTTCGTTCGACCTACGAGTGTCGAAATAGCTATCAATAAGCAGTTTGGTATAAAGGTATCTATTTAGTTCCGACCGAGTTATTTAAACGAGTGGGGTGAGTTAAATCAACGATTAGTTGAATTATATATAATTACGGCTTACTTAAAATTAACGATATGGTTGACTTATTAAACCTTGCGTTATGGCAGAGTTATATTACGGTGAGGCTGGGTTATTTTCTTTGTAACTTATTTAATTATGTGATGCGGCTGACTTACTCGTATGGTTGACAGATGAGGTATTGTAAATCACATAAGACGTTGAAATTAGCAAGGGAACTTGAGGAGGGAACACCTGAGATTGGGTTTGAAACCTTGTCTTCTTACTTATACATCATAAGACAGGAAAATCCGGGGACTATTAAGCGTCTTCAAATCGATGAGTTTGGAAGATTCATCTATTTGTTCATTGAGTTTAGTGCGAGCGTAGTTGGGTTTCCTTACATGCGCAAAATTGTGACGTCGACGGTATGTTTCTTAATGGTAAATACAAAGGGACGCTTCACACAGCACTAGCTCAGGATGGTAATTTCATATTTATCCCAATAGATTACGCTGTTGTTGACACTAAAAATGATGATTCGTGGAGATGGTTTTTACGCAACTAAAAGTTTTGACTCCGACGACGAGGGTCTGGCGATAATCTTGGATAGGTATAACTCGATAGGGAAAGCAATTGAGAATGTCTATCCTCTGGCTTCTCGGAGAATTCACACTTACCATTTATTTAAGAACATTTTGGGACGGTACAAAGGAAAAGATGTCTTTCATCTGATGAAGAAAGCGGCAAGGTGTTTTAGGATGCATGATTTTAATGCAACTTTCAAGGAGGTTCAAGTGATTGATCCAAGACTTCATGGCTACCTCCAAAGAGCTGATGTCTGGTTATGGGCGCATGTCCATTTCTCGGGTGAAAGGTATAATATGATGACTACAAACATAGCGGAATCAATGAACACAACATTGCTGAATGGTAGAGGTCTTACCATTGTTCAACATACTGTGAAAACTTGTCCGATGTAATTCTCGTCGTATCATAATTTGAAAACTTGGCATAACTCAGACGTATCATAATTTGATAGTTTTTATGATACGACTGAGTTATGGTACAATTATGACTGACTTCTGGTTTAATTATGGCTAAGTTAATCACGCGCACCTGCAAAAATGTAATTCATAACTCAGTCGTATTATTAAACATAACTCAGTCATTCTCTTGCGTCGGTTACGTAACAAGATATCATTTGCCTTGTAATATTACGTAATAGTTGTGTGATAAGACATCATAGTGGGGTAATAAGACATCTTAGCTACGTAGTAAGACATCATGGCTATGTAATAAGACATCATAGCCGCGTTAATATTTTAAATATGTTATTATACTGATTACTCTCGAAGGCTGATTTACATAATATAATTTTGTCTATAAGGCTTACTTCTATTTTAAATTATGCTGAGTTATGGATTTAAGGATTCACCGAAACGACTGCGTTTTATGTTTAATTATTCTCGATATTAGTTCTCGGTAACTTGGTAACGTAACAAGACATCATTTTCCTTGTAATATTACGTAATAGCTGGGTTATAAAACATCATAGCCACGTAATAGGACATCATAGCTGCGTAATAAGACATCTCAACTTGAAATGTTATAGTATTTATGGATTATGGTTAATGTGTTAATATTTTAATCTTTTCTAATATAGTGCTTATGAATGTGTTATTCAAATTATAG
>OVAU01002814.1:0-11921 GCA_900406315.1 Biscutella laevigata subsp. laevigata
TGTCCATTTTAAAGATCATCGATATGATGCGTTTAGAGCATCTCGTAGACATATTCCTACTTATTTTCGTAGGTGAAAATATAAATGAAAAAAAAAATAAAAAACGATATTTATGTATCCTAGGAAATAGTTCAATATAACTTTTTTTTTAAAAACTTTTCTTAATATATAAAAAAGGCCCAGATCCAAAGACCAATTACACAAGCCCAAAAGTCAGGCCCAGGAACAAAAATACAAGGGCTCGGCCCAACTGAAACCATAACCCTAGATCTAATGCTTAAGTCGCTGCCGCCGACACTGAAAACCGATGATCGAGCCACCGCCGCCGCCATCAGCTTCGACGATCGCAGTCTCGGTTCCGGGAGAGCATTTGGTGAGGCGCAATCCTCGGGCTCCCTTTCCCTAGCGCCGCACCAGAGGCCAAAACCGGCAAGGAACGCCGTCGTACAAGACGACACCACCGGCGCAGATCTNTACGAACGGGACCCAACCGGACAGATCTGGCCGGAGGCGAAGCCATGCACTGGACGCGATNGCGAACGGGGACAGATCTGGCCGGAGGCGAAGCCATGCACTGGACGCGATTCGCCGGGGCTGAAGCGCTACACCACAGAAGCTTGAAAGGCAAACCACTGTCGTTCGACCAAGACAAACCACCGCAGAGGAGACACCTCGAGGAGACCGAGAAGGAGCTTGGGAGACTCCGACGAGGTTCTACAACAGAAGACAGAGAAGAGGAGAAGCTTACCAGAGGTCGACGCGGGGATCTCAGAGAGATCGGGGAACCACCGGCCGCCGAGAGGACCTCAGAGCTGAGTGTTTTATTCTATTTTACGGTAGATTTATTTGTGGTAGATTTATTCTGTTTTAATAGAATAGATGTAGCCATAATGTCTTATAGTGCATTTAAATGTTTTGTTTTCGAATAAATAAGTTGAGTAGAAGATAAACTCACCGTTGCTAAATATATTATAGTCTCACATAGAGGATATTAAAATAAAAAGATTGGTTCCAAGCGGCCATAACAATCTGAATAACCCACCTTCTAAAGAGGAGATCGGGATGAAGAGATTGGTTCCAAGCGGCCACAACGATCCGAATCACCCACTTTCTAGAGAGGAGATCGGAATGAAGAGATTGGTACCAAGCGGTCACAACGATCCGAATCACCCACCTTCTAGGGAGNTGTCTTATAGTGCATTTAAATGTTTTATTTTCGAATAAATAAGTTGAGTAGAAGATAAACTCACCGTTGCTAAATAACCATATCTATGATACATTTGGTTAAATATTTTCATTTATGTACAGCCCAAAATATATAGTCTCCTTTTCCCAAAAAAAAAAAATATATAGTCTCCTAAAATAATGATAACCATCATACCTCTTCCATCATCTATGTTCCATGTTATTGTGTTGGATGTTTGCTTATGTGAAGGGACATTGTTTAGTTAGCTCTCATTTTGTCGATAAATCTTCATAAAAGTAATGATGTTTTAGTGGCGCTTTATTAGCGTCACCATACCGACGTCCAATGTTCCATGCAATTTTACTGATGATTTAGCGACGAAATTTGTATTACGATAAGATGATAGCGACAAATTTGATTTCATCACAATTATACTAACCTTCTTTAGCGACGTTGTTGTGGCTACTTCTCATATTCCATTGCAGCTGCTTTAACAAACATCTCTTCAATTTATGTAGATAGAATATTCGGCTATAACTCATTTTCATTGCTTTCTACTTTCAGTTTCCAATAAATTTTTCTTTATTTAATTCCAAATTATATGGCCTAGATCAAAGTTAGGAGAGTAATAATCGAATAAGAATTTATAAGCTCAAATTGTTCATTTTTCTGACTAGGGGCTAATTTGAGAGGATAAGCTAAAACTATTTCAAACAATATGTCGAAATATAATTCATAATCCTTATCTAAACAAAAATAAGTATTCTTATTTTCAGGAAAAATACAAAATGTAAATTATGTTTTATTTATTTTTGAATAAGATTAAATTAGAATATATATTTGCTAGTTTTTTTTATCTTAGGTTGTTAAAATTTTGATATCTTAGTTTATAGTTGAATACTTTTTTATTCTAATTTCTTGGGCTGGAAATGTTAATGGAAGACATGGTTATTCAAATAATAACTATTGAGCTTCGTTTAGTTCAAAATAGAACTTTGGCCTAACAATATTAAAACTTATATACATAACATCATAATTGGTTAATTTAAATGACAACCTCATTTTGCTCCATAAACTTTGTTCCTGAATTAATATATAAGATTAAGTATGTATATGTGTGTGGGTCATGTGTTTATAAGATTATAATAAAATATTTACTTTCAATATTACCAATACAAAATATATATTCTATTTAAACTTCTTTACTTTAATGATATATATAGCAATAATAATATGTCAAGTTTTATCATAATAATACATATACCAATATTTTTACTTACTATTGTGCAATAGCAAATAATGGTAAAGATACCATTTCTATCATAATACTATTCCAACCATATAGACAAGTAATAAAAGATTTTTCTCTTTGACTTTCTCTCTCTTTGGCGACATCCAAGGCGATTTTTTAGGGCTTTTTCGTCCGCCGCAGGCTGGCCTCACGCCGGCAGGTGAGAATTCCGGCCATGACGAAGAAGAAGAATCGTGCACAACATATTGTCCATCCTCCCCCCACCGATCGATCTAAAATCCCCAACCCTAAGCCCTCCAAATCTCGTCCCTCCACTTCCTCCGTAACCCCATCTTCGCCGATCCGGGATGTCTCTGGAGTGGTTTCTCCGGCGGAGGAGAGTTCTCGCTCGCTATCCTCTCGGCAGATCTCACCTGAGTTTTCGCGCTCTCTTCCTTCTCTCCCGGTGGTTTCTCGGCTTTTGTCGCCGAGCACCGATGAATCTTCTACAGAGGTTTCTCGGCCTGAGATGCCGAGCACTGATGCTTCTCCTCTGCTGGTTTCCCGACAAGAACCTCCGGCGTTTCCCTTGAACTCTGGCTCCTTGAACCCGGTGGTCTCTGCATCGCTACCTCCCTCATCTACTGAACCTATTCCTCCGAAGATGCTGAGTGTGGGAGGTACTGATGTTGCTAATTTTTCCTCTCAAAAAATTGCTAGTGACTCCACATCTCCGGCTAGGTCCTGGGCTGATGTGCTCGCTAACTCCTCCCGTTTGGAGAAAGAAGATACTCCAACATCGGCTCGATCATGGGCAAATGTACTGATTAACTCCTCTCACTCGGAGAAAGAAGGTATTCCCGAGGTTCACTCATCAGGGGCTCCCCTCATTCGTATCCCTGAGGAAGATATAGAGAATGCAAAAAATGACTTCAAAGACTATCTTTTGGCAAGATTTCCTGGTCCAGTACCAGAAATGGGAAGAATTATTGGTATCTTGAATGCGATATGGGCTAAACGTGGTCCCCGGATCTTCGTTCACAAGCAGGACTACTGCACTTTTCTTATTAGTGTACCAACTCCTAGAACCCGTTCAATTCTGCTCAGCAGGCCTGCTTGGAGCATTGCTGGTTGCACTATGTATATCTCTCTTTGGAATCCTGCTATGGCTATTATGTCACCTAATTCGAAGAAAGCAAGAGTGGAGGTGGAATTCAGAAATCTTCCGGTTCTCATGTTTAACAATAGGATCCTGAGGCGCATTGCTACCCCTGTTGGTACTCCAATTTCTCTTGCTCATGCGACTGAGAGAAAGGAGAATCTAGAGGTAGCAAAAATTCTAATTGAAGTTGACTTGACTTCTAAGTTGCCTCAAAAGTTGTTTACTTCTTCACCTTCCGGGGAGGAAATAGAAATCGCTATTTCCTATCCTTGGTTGCCTCCTATCTGTGAGGTATGTGATTCTGTAGGGCACGATCAAACTCGATGCCCTTTAAACCATCCTTCGGTCATTCGTCCTCATCGTCAGCGTTTTGATTTAAGATCCCGTAGTAGGACTCGTGGCAATTCGGGTAGATCAAAGAGTCGTTCTAAGTCTCAGGTGTGGCGACCGAAAGTCTTAACGAACATTACACTTGATGTTGTTCCCTCTGATCAGGTGACAAATGAGCAGATTAAACCTCAAGAAATGAGGAAAAGTGTATCTTCTGCTATTGCGTTACCCCATCATGATAATGGACCGATTCCCAGCATTGTCTCTGCTGCTGCAGATACGGGTATCTCTGACCTCCGAGCCAATGATGTTCCTCATCCTCTTGAGTCTTCGTCCCAACTTGGGGATGGTGCTTCTGATAATATCAATACTCCACATTGCTCGGACCCCATTTTACCATTTCACGGGGAACAGACGGACGGGACTGTCTCCGTTGGACCATCTCTGTTGGAAGAGGCTATTAGCCCTCGGGTTATAGCCTGCTGAAGTTCCTCATCCTTTATTGTAATATAATGTATTTTGCTTGGAATATTAGAGGTTTAAATAGTCTGGCAAGGCAAGTTTCAGTAAGGAAGTGGATTATATCACATAAGGCCCTCTTTGGAGCGTTGATTGAAACGCGAATTCAGCATGGTTGTTCTAGTAGAGTAGAAAATGCTATTCCTCGTGGTTGGAGATATTTTGGGAATTTCGATCGGAATGAATCGGCTAGGATGATTATTGTTTGGGACCCTAGGGTTTCTTTGATTATCTATCGGATTTCATCTCAGATGATTACTTGTGGTGTCCAGATTGAGGATTTCAAGGCTACGGTTTCTTTCGTCTATGGGATGAATCAAGTACCGGATAGACGACGGCTGTGGGCTGAATTACTTTCTCTGTATCAAGGTACTCCTCTCCAAGGCACTCCTTGGATGGTATTAGGGGACTTCAACCAAATTTTGAGATCTGCTCAACATTCTGAGTCCTTAAGTCATTCCGTGGATGTTCATGGCGTTGAGTATGTTCAAGGATNGACATCCAGATTACAATGCAATGTCTGGGTTTATTTGAAGCTGCTACTAAGGGTTTAACTTACTCATGGTGGAACAAATCAGTTGCTAGACCAATTGCAAAACGCATTGATCATGCTATCATAAATGATAGTTGGGCGGTAACTTATCCGCAGGCGTTTGCTGAACTTATGGAACCTGAACAATCTGATCATGCACCTATCTTTGTTACTGTTCCTCATTGTCGTTCTCGACGAGCTATTCCGTTTCGCTTCTTTCATCACCTTATCGACCATGCGGATTATTCCAAGACTATTGCAGACAACTGGATTATTGACGATATTGCTGGTTCTCAACAGTTCATTTTATTCACGGCTTTAAAGAACATGAAGAAACACCTTAGGGAGTTGAATACGACCAATTTCTGCGGTCTTTCGCTCAAGGTTAAGGCCCAAGGGCTCTTGGTGGAAACCGTACAGCGTCAGCTCCTTCATCAGCCTTCTACCGCTTTGGCCGAGATAGAGCGTGTGGAATTCTCTCGTTGGATGGACCTTCTTCTTGCAGAGGAGAAATTTTATAAGCAGAAAGCTCGTGTTAGATGGTTGAAGGTGGGGGATAGAAATACTTCGTTTTCCACAAATCGGTTATCTCTCATCAAGCGCAGAATCAAATTCATTATCTCACAGACCAGAATGGAAATCGGTTATCCATGATCAAAGATCAAAAAGAGCACTTGGTGGACTACTTTACTTCAATCCTGGGTACTCCTTCGGAAAGTCACCCTCCCTCGATAGAACTATTAAGATCTTTGCTTCCTTATCGGTGCTCTCTGGAAACTAGAACCAAACTCGTGTCAACTATCTCGGATCTGGAGGTTCAACGCACCCTTCTTGCTTTACCTGAAGATAAATGCCCGGGGCCCGACGGATATACGGTGGAGTTCTTCAAATCTTCCTGGCATGTGGTTGGTCCGACATTGTTAGCAGCTGTTAAGGAATTCTTCGCTAATGGTCGTTTGTTACGGGAAGTTAATGCCACTAATCTGATTCTAATCCCTAAAACTAAGGGCGCTTCAAAGCTTCAAGACTTCAGGCCAATAAGCTGCTGCAATGTGACCTATAAACTCATCTCAAAGATCATTGCAAATCGATTAAAGTCTGCCTTACCCGATATTATCTCGCCTAATCAAGCAGCTTTCATTAAAGGAAGGTCTTTGGGAGAAAATGTCTTGTTAGCTTCTGAGATTATCCGAGACTATCGCAAGCAATCTTCTCGTCGTGGTGCTACTTTGAAGATTGACATTCGCAAAGCTTTTGATTCTATTAGCTGGGATTTCATTCTCAGAATTCTTCAAGCTCAAGATTACCCACTAATATTTATCGATTGGATAAGGGAGTGTATTACTTCACCTTCTTACTCTGTCGCTCTGAATGGTGAAATGGTGGGATATTTTCCTGGCAAAAAGGGCATTCGGCAAGGGGATGCCTTGTCTCCTTACTTGTTTATCATGTCCATGGAGGTTCTTTCTCGTATGCTGGATCGTGCTGTTACAAATCAGAGAATTGGTATTCACCCTAGGTGTGCTTCCCCTCTCCTCACCCATCTTACATTCGCCGATGATTTGTTGGTATTCTCCGATGGCTCGGAGGCTTCTCTCATCAACACAATGGCTGTTATGAAAGAATTCGGCGATATTTCGGGATTGGTTATGAACCCTTTGAAGTCTGAAATGTTCCTCGCTGGCGTGAACTCGGAGGAGTCTAATACCCTCGCTTTGTCTCTGGGTATTGGGTTAGGATCTTTTCCAACAAGATACTTGGGATTGCCACTAAACTCTGTCAAATTATCTCGTAGGGGATTGCAACCTTTTTTGGGAAAAATTACGGCAAGGATTAATGGTTGGACAGTGAAACACCTTTCTTATGCCGGGAAAATACGCTTGGTATCCTCGGTTATATATGGACTCACCAACTTCTGGTCTCAGGTCTTCTCCTTACCAAAGAGTTTTTATGCTAAAGTTGATTCGATCTGTGCCGCTTTTATCTGGAATAATAACACTACTTCTGCTACGGGCGCTCGGGTGTCTTGGTCTGATCTATGTCGGCCAAAGAGTGAAGGTGGTGTTGGTCTAAGAAGACTACTTGATGTCCAGTTGGTCTTTCGGTTGAAACAATTATGGATGGTGTTCTCTAAGCCTCACTCCTTATGGGCTTCTTGGATTCGGACTCATTTATTTGGTGGCAAGCACCTTTGGTTATTGGAACCGTCGCAAAGTCTTTCTTGGTCGATCAACCAAATGTTGAAGTTAAAGAACCACCTTGGCACCTTTCTCTCTTGCAGAATCAATAATGGAAGAATGGCCTCTTTCTGGTTTGATACTTGGACGCCTCTTGGAGCTTTGATACGTTTATTCTCTCAAACCGGTCCTCGTCAACTAGGCCTCCCCATTACGGCTACTGTTGCTCAAGCCACCTCCAATGATGCTTGGGTGTTTAAGCATGCGCGCTCTCATGCAGCTGAGGAGCTGCTTACTCATCTCACTATCATTCCTCCTCCATCTAGTTCTGCGGATGATGATTGCTATTTATGGAGGAGTCTCTCGGGTGAATGCAAACCTGTTTTCATCACGAGAGATACTTGGGAACAGCTACGTGTTCGTTCAGTCTCTGTCTCTTGGTGGAAGACGGTTTGGTTCAAGGAGGCTGTACCGAGTCATGCTTTTATACATTGGTTGTCCATGCTTCAAAGATTGCCAACGAAAGATCGTTTATCCTCTTGGGGGATGAATGTTACTACTCTTTGTCTTCTCTGCAATTCTGATCTTGAAACTCATGATCATTTGTTCTTTAAATGTCCATATTCATTCCAAGTCTGGTCTTTCTTCAGTTACAGGATTGCGTCGACTTGCCCAGTGGAATATATTGCGGTGGCCGCCTGGTTGGATAGCCCTTATCCGATCACTCAACCGATCACTCCTACTCATCGCATTCGGCTCTTGAGGATCATATATCAGATGACCATCTACTCAATTTGGAGGGAACGAAATAGGAGATTGTTCGGTGCAGGTATCTTATCTCCTCTTGAACTTAAGCATCGTGTCGACAAGCTTATTCGCTCAAGGTTGATCTCACTTCCCCATAAGGTTTCCCAACCTTCTTCTTCTCTTTTGGAACATTACTTTGGCTGTATCCACACCATCACTTAATCTCTTGTCTTGCCATTTTCTTTTTGGTTTTTGGTTAAGCATCTCCTTTTTAGGCTTCTCACTATGAGCGGGTAGTTTCTTTTTGTAACCCTTTGTTACAATTGTCTTTTGGTTAATATATTTGCCTCTTATCAAAAAAAAAACCATATAGACAAGTAATATTTTTTTTTAATTATAATTTTACTTTCTTTTTTTCACTCATGAATCTTAACCAATATTTTCTGGTATTTACTATAAGAAGTTTTTTTATCTTATATATTAATTGAGAGAACATTACTAAATTAATTTATTTATATTTTGTCTAGTTAATGAAATATAACAAAACTATTAAAAGTATATTTAAATATTATAAATAAGATTTTATTTTTAAATTTTTATAATTCCATGTTTGGTCTGAGTCAAAATTATATTTTAATTTTTATGATTCTGAAATTTTAAGTTTATAATTTTCGAAATTATATTTTAATATTATAAATTAACCAAAATTAATATTAAATATTGTACTTAATTATTTACAATTTATACTAAGTAACTTTTATTTTAAATTATTAGTTTGACACATTTGTTTTTTTTTTAATTATGATATGCTAAATTATTTTTCATTACATTTTATGTTAAAATTGCAAGAAAAGTAAGCCCAATAGCATGTCTTTGTTTAATATTGGGTTTTAATCATTATAATGTTCAAAGAAAATGTCACTTGTCAACAAGTTTGGTCACCAAAAAACTATTAAATTAGTAATTAAATATTGAAGTACACATTCAAAATATTTTGTTTTTGATGTTTTGAGGAAAATACTTAGTTAAAAACTTTCTTCTCTTTTTAACTATTTCTCTTGCCTTTGTATTTTTTAGGTTTATAAGATTCCAAGAAAAAAGATCTTATGACAATGGACCAAAACAATTAAGTTTTTTTTTTTTTTGTTGTGCTCTTCCAATTTAGCTTTGTAATCAAAGTTTTTATATTTTCTAAGAGTTATAAATAGTAATAACATGCTTTATCATGTTATTTTTTCTAAATATTTTGACGCAAATTCGAAAAATTATAAAACAATATTATTCATTCAACAAAACACAAAAAACTAGTATTTTATTCATGCTTTCTACTTCGCACAATTTAAAATTTACTGGTCGGATTTTCCCAAACCCAAAAGTCCGAACATTACCAAACGATCACGCAACCAAATTATTTTTAAATTGTTTAAACAAAAAATTAAACCAAGTTTAAATCAAAATTTTGAAAATATTAGAATTACCAAAATTTTGAAAAAAACAAAAATTTGAAGTATACCGAAACTAACCAAAAGACTTTATTTGGTTTGATTTGACAAAATTTTCAATTACTCGATAGCGCAAACTGATCTAATTAGACCCGAATTGAACCATACCCAGATTCAAATCGAGCCCAATTGGCAAATCATCAAAGAAAGAAAGAGCATACCGTTGAAAGAGTTAATGAAGATTTTGAGCAAGTCAGTATAGGCCCAACAAAGAAGAAGACTTTGCCCTAGTCCGGTTTAGAAAGCACAAACTTAAACCGGGCACAAGATTCTATAATAAAAAATTGTGCGCCAAAGCTCGGGGGAAAAAACCACGGGAAAATACACTTAGATAGATATTTTCACAACGATCTTGATTATGTCTATCTAAACGGCTTACGAGTTACGCGATTATAGTTGATACAATTCGTAGACTATTGAAAGATAAATACAATAAATGTCGATCATCATCGACTCCCCTTAATGAAAACTCTTTGTCTTCTTTATTATTTGCATTTATTTACGCATCCTCACTTTTCTACACTTACTATTTCAATATTATGACCACATTGCTTTTTTGTTTCCTGCATTTTCTGCTTATTTATCATTTCAGTCCTTTATTTTCAACATTTACTTTACTTTAAGCAAGTTCGTATTTTATTTATTTTTCTTGCTAACCTCTTTTACCTAACTATTTGACTTGTTATATTTAAATATAATTATTTCTGGGATGATATTTCACGGTTCAACAATGACAGTTTTCGGGGTCAATCAGTATGTTTTTAATGTTCCTTTTTCTTCTCTATTTAATTACAAAAATAGAAAATAATTATTTACATATTGTTACATAATATTAATATAGGATATATAATAGATGTATATATATATATATGCATTAGTATACCTTTAATGTAAAAGAGAAAGGCGAGCGAATAAAGAGAGAAAATAAAGGGACATGAGATAAGAGAGAGAGTGAGGCGTGAGTGAAGGATAAGAGAGGGAGACGTGAGTGAAGTTAACTTCCTTTTGTTTTGTTGATTACTTCGTTGTCTCTATACATGTAAGGGGTACATCATATTTATAGTGCGTGACTGGTAAAATATCTCCAATAAAACAATATTATAATATATAGTAACATTATATAATATTGGAGGATGATCGAGAATGGTCTGGATAATTATCTCCAATACATATTTCCATGCTTAAAATTATGCTCAAGTTTTTTGGACTTCAGTTTTAGTTTTTAAAGTTTAGGAAAATTTAAAATAATATTTTAACTTTCTATCAAGATATTATTAATGTTTCTTTCTATAAGGTTATGTTGAGTAATATATATATATATATATATATATATATATATATATATATATATATTAATTGAAACATAAAACATACATAAAACTTTGATTTTTTAATTATATTAATGATGCAATGTACTATTTAATAGGGTGAAAAAAGAGAATGATAAGGTATTATTAGGGATATTATCCCACTTATTGTCAATTGATTTTAAGTTGAAACTCGTATTATTTAACATGTATAACTGTTAAATGGATTTAATTAAATATTAAAATATTTTATATTCAAGTTGATTGTATAGTAGGTATGTCTTTTAAAACCATTCTAAACTTTTCTTTGTATATAAAATAAAGTAACGAGTGATATATAGAGATTAATAATTAATTAAAGATTGTTGAAAAAACAAATTAATTGAAGATTTCGTACTGACTTTTCAATTTAATATTTTAATTTTTTAGTTAGTACTATTTCCTTAATGAATTGATTACGATGATATATTTTCTAATGTTTTTTCTAAGTAATATTCTACAATTTGTGATTTGTTTCTCAAAAATGCTACTCAATTAATAGTTATTTTTAATTTCTGTATTTGTTGAGATAACTCTATTCTCATCTATTTTTCTAGATTATGTAAAATATATTTTGTCTTTATTTTTAAGATATGTGTTCAATTTTAAAAATTAGTTTTTCCAAAAATGTCAAATTCATTTCATGCATTTAACCAATTTAAGCAATAAGTTTTAAAATTTTAAATTACAGACACTTCAAAATAGATTATATTCTATTATTTGTCCAAGTATTTAATCAAAATTAACGTAGAATATATAATTTAATATTATTCTTAAATTGTCTTATGTACCATACTAAAAATACGTATGTACATTTACACATCCTTATATAAGTAGCTTCCTTCAAGCAGCTAAAATACATCACATTTTCATTGTTACAACACCAATCAAGAAAGAAAAAAAAAAGTACACTACAAGAAAATCGTTCATTGATAGCACTCCACCATAGTACGAAATACCTAAATGCTATCGTAGACAGTTTTCAGATTTTTCAGTCGTCTGTTATAGCACAAAAAAATGATATTCTATAATTTCACTAAAAATGAACTGAAATTGTGTTTAATCCAACTAGCATTTGCTAATTACCCCTTATATCATCAAATTTGTCCAATTAGATTGTTAATTAAGTTCACAAAAAAAAAATCAACTTTTTTTATAGCACTCCGCGATAGCACGCATTTAAGAACTG
>OVAU01002815.1:0-11920 GCA_900406315.1 Biscutella laevigata subsp. laevigata
CAAAATCGATCCACCACCACCACACAAAACCAATTCATCAAGGATCTCCCAATTCAGTAATTAGAAGAATATGAAATTGATCGATCCAGTCTGACAAACAAGATCGATCAGCCCCAGTGAGGCAGACTAAATTAGGTTCACTACTGGTTAATCCTCTTGTTGAGCGTTGGGTGACGAACGCGAGGTGTTCAAAGAGTTAGTCCATAATCTAATTTATGTTTTGTAGATCCCCAATTCTTTTCTAAGCCACATGTTTGAACTATTCCCGCCAAAAAACCCTTTTAAACCTTATGTCTGATTGCTTGCTTATTTGATTTTAACCTCCATTATTTTATTTACTGCTTTCATCGCCTCACCATTGCCTGCTAAATCAACCTCTCTTACTGTTTTAGCCATTGCTCAGTCTTGCTTATCTCTTTGTGTTAGTCTTTAGTCTCTCTGGATTCGATCCCTAAGTACTACAGTTGACCGTCTGTGCACTTGCAGATAATTAACAGTATAGGATAAAACATGAGTGACATCAAGTTTTTGGCGCCGTTGCCGGGGACGAAACGCACTAGCCTAGAGATTTAGGATTGAGTTTTCGTCTGAAACGTTCTCTTTTATTTTCGCATCTTCTATTGCAGAGTTCGACCGAACCACATCCAGTTCGATCGAACTTCGCTTATCCGCACTTTCTATTTGATCGAACCCCTGTAGAGTTCGATCAAACCTCGTGAGTTTTTGTCTCACAGTTTTCTTTTTCTTTTTCTTTTTCTTTCAGGTGCATGAGCTTGAGGCATACTAGGAGCAAAGGAGTCGACAATCTAATGCCCTTGGAGAGGGAGCTAGGATACCTAGAGAGACAAACTAAGGATGGAAAACATACACAAGTTGAGATGGCTAACAGAGATCAACGTCTTCGACCATCTTTGATTCAGAACCCTCAAGAGGAAGAACCTGGTTTGCCACATGTTGGGGTTGATGCCCCGAGACTCACATTGGGGTTCTATGATACCCCAATGCTCAGTTTGGTATTGTGCAAGGTGTTCGTGCACCTGCTATGGAAAGGAGAGACTTCGAGATCAAGACCAGTGTCATCAACTTGGTGCAGCGGAACCAGTTCCACGGCTGGCCTTATGAGAACTTTATCCATCATCTCTCTAGATTCAAGTTAATATGCAACGCTACCAGAGCAAATGGAGTTGCAGAAGGTGCTTTGAAGTGCAGGTTATTTAAGTTCTCTCTTGTAGAGAAGGTGCACAACTGGTATCTTCAAGTTTCTCAAGGGTCTATTGGAAATTGGAGAGAGTACAAAGCAGCTTTCGTGAAGAAACTTTTCACCAGGGCAAGATCCATTCAACTGAGGAAGAAGATAGCCAACTTTCAGCAGCTTATGTCAGAGACTTTCCCTAAAGCTCTAGACCGCTACAAGCAATATGCTGCAGACTGCCCTCACCATGGGTATTCAAAGGTAATCCTTCTTAACATCTTTTATAATGGTGTTGCAGGTAAGTACCAAGAAACATTAGACATTGCCAACAACAATAATTTCATGACCAGGAAAGTTGAAGAAGCTCATCAGTTGATTGAGAACGTAGCTGCAAGTAGTGTTAACAAACGCTCAGATTTGCACATAGCGACACTTGGTTTGAAACCCTACTCAAGGGACATAGAGGAACCTAGAACTCAAGTTGCACAATTGATGAAAAATGATCATATTGGAGTTTATCTCGTTGGTGACCAACAAGAGGTGCAACCATCAATTGATGATGAATTCCATGAACTCGACCATAAACTGCTTGAACCTCAGCTAGATGAACTGATGAGGTTGCTTCAACAACTACTGGTGGGAGAGAAGCAACTCAATGACAACGTTAACGGAATCTCATAGGAGTTCCAAAGCGAGGTAAGTTATATTTGTGCTCACATTGCAATGTTAGAAATGCAGGTAACTCAAGTTTTCTACACCAATGAGGCCCTCCAAGAAACACTACCAGTAAAGAGTGAAGAAGAATCGTTTGAACCCCAACTTGATGATCATACGTAGATTCTGCAACAAGCGCTAGTTGGAGAGAAGCAACTTGACGATGACATTGGAGTGATCTTTGAGAAGTATCAAAGCGAAGTTGGCTCTATCCGCACTAACGTTGCAGTACAAGAGACACATATAGCTCGGATCTCTGTTGTTGAAACAAGTTAATCGATCGAGATAGATTGTTCTACTACTAAGATTGATCGACCCACCTTTCCTTGAAGAACAGATAAACCAGCCTTGATACAGTCCACTCAATCGATCCTAGTTCAGTGCGATCGATCTACTCCCTACCCAGTCAAGATTGATCAATTCGACTCCAAGTTTGATCGATCTTACCACAACAATCCTGAAAGCCCATCTCCAAGTGTTCCTAGTGTGAAACATGTGGTATTGTCAATTGTGAATTCTTTGGCTCATGTTTTATCCAGGGTAAATAGGAGAAGGACCAAAGGTGTGTTGGTTCAACCTTTTGATTCTCAAAACTAGCATCTTGTGTTCGAACAGTCAAAGCTAGAGACATTAAACAAGCGCTCCTAGGAGGCACCCCATAGGTACCTCACTCATATCTGGATTAAGATCCGTTTGTTTTCCACATATTTTTGTGTTTTTGATGAGTTTTAGATCTATTTTCGGAAAATAAATCCAAGCACAAACAGAGCATCTGTTCAATCGAACCACTACGAGTTCGATCGAACACAAAAGTCGGGAATGCAGAGTTCGATCAAACCACTTCGAGTTCGATCAAACCACTTCGAGTTTTATCAAACCACTTCGAGTTCGATTGAACCATTTTGAGTTTGATCTAACACAAAAGTCGGGAATGCACAGTTCGATCAAATCACATCGAGTTCGATCAAACCACTTCGAGTTCGATCAAACCACTTTGAGTTTGATCGAACCCTTCCCTGATTGCCCAGGATCTCACGCTCGTTTGCTGCATGACCACACCTCCGTTGAGAAAACTATATCCCTTTTAGTTTTGGTTTTTGCTAATAATACCGCTGACAATTCGTGCTTTCAAGTTTCTTTTCACACTGGACAGTGCGAAGTAAGTCTGAGGGAGTGTGCCTGTCTTAGCCCACGCTGCTTTTAGGATCTCATAATTTAGCACTTTCTAACTCTTACATGGTTGTGGAATTATGACACTCTCTTATGATAACTGACCCTTCTTGATAAATGTTTACTTCTTAGTATCACCACGGCTAGATGGTGTTTGGTCCATAGAAACTAGTGAACCACATGACCAAACTCCTTCCCAAAAGACTAAGACTTGGTAGACCTTTGTTGGATCTGAGGTTGACTTAACTATCCAGAACTTAACATGTCTTTAATTTTTCTTGTCATGAGTTTGAGATCAGGAAAGAGAAGTAGAATAACACTCATGATTTGTTCTGCCCTTTACCACCCTTTATGATCCTGAGTGGCCGAGCTCGCCTTTAGTTTGGTAACCTTCCTTGTACCCAATTTTCCTTTCATGCTCCAGATGTCTAGATAATTTTCATGTCATTAGGTAATCATTCATGTGCAAAAACTATGGAGAGAGTTTGATTTAACTTGGTCCTGCTAATATTTAGTTAGTTGGAATCTGAGGTGGTTAGAAATTATCATGACTTGACTACAATTCTTGTGTATTTTCCCTTTTGGCCATAGGAAGTACAACATAGGGAGTTTACAAACTCGTTACTGGGTAGTTTAGACTAAAAGTCGATAATTGAGATGTGTTTACTGCTGAAATAAAATCGTTTAAAATTTGTACTCAGGAAAAGATTGAGTTCGATCGAACTCAAAGAGGTCCGATCAAACTCCTGAGCCAGACTCGTTTAGTTCGATTGAACCAAAAAAGGTTTGATCGAACCCTCCCCTTATTTCAAAAAAAAGGGAAAAAGAAAAAGAAAGAAAAGCGGAGAAGAAAAAAAAAAGAAACACTTCGTTTAGGTTTAAATTCAATGAAAAATGTTTGTTTCGATTCAGTTGGGTAGATGATTCTTGCTACTAGGTAGTATGTTAGGTCAAGGCCCTCGCTTACTCGCTCTCTCTCATGATTTTGCATATTGATATGACCTTTTTGACAACCTTTTGTTGAGCACCATAAACACTTTAGCCTCACCATTACCTAGCCTCCCTACATCATCATCGAACCCTCTTTCTCTGATCGAAAGACTCTTGATAGGGAACTCACGCCTTCTTTAATGAATGTAGTGAGTCAGCTGATTTGAATGCAGAGTCTGCTCAGATTAATGTTTAGAGTATGGACAGACTTGGACAAGAATTTAACAAACAGGCTTTCTTCACCCCAGTGCTTTCTATTTCTTAGAAGAGCAGGGTAGAGGGCTGTTGTGAATGATGTTTAGTTTGGATGCTACGGGAGCAAGGAGGGTTAAGATATCGAACCAAATCGGGGCTTGCACTAGGTCAATCAGACTATAGAAAATTCAACTGGTCTAAGGAAAGTAGGAATTGAACTGTCACTAACAATCCTAGGTGAACAACATAAAGCACAAAACAAGTAAGTGAATTGCAGATGAGAGGGAACATAACGAAACAATAAATAGCAAAGGTAAAACAATCCTAAGCAAATGGACTGATGAAAGGATCAAGTGATTAAGTTCAAGAAATAAGAGCTTATTTTCATCAGGATTCTGGTAGTCTTAAATCTGGGTATTTCAGATGTGGATCATGACTCTCGTGTCAAGGATCTCTATTCCGGATAAGATCTAAACAATATCTTGGCCATATTCATTATTCAGAAAGCATTAAGAGTCATTTTTCAATTTCTAAACAATCCTATGCACTCTCGTGTCATTTAGAATATATTTAGCATGCCATTGCTTAGATCTAACAAACTATCAGCACTCTCGCATGAAATAAGATGCAAATAGATCTAAAATAAAATGATCAGATTTATTTTAGCATTAAACACACAAAGCCATGAAGATCATGGAAGAATTAAAACATAAGCATCAAGATCCATCCCTAAAATCACAAGATCTCACCAACTCATAAGCTTAGAAACAAGACTACTCACTAACCATAGCTAAAACACCAAATCCCACTTGGGATTCATGCCTTAGCATGATTAGAAAATAGATCCAAGGCTTAAAAAGGAAAGAGATGAATATTAGAAAGATAGATCAATATAAAAGCTTCAATCTTTACTACAAATCTCTAAAATCTCAAGCTTAACATAAAAGAGGCAAAGAGAGGCCAAAAGCAGTACCTAGGGTGGCTCACTTCTCGAAATGAAGTTCTAAAACCTTAAATAGAAGTCCAATTAGGGTTAAAAAAACGAGCTGGTCAACTCTGGCAAAGAGTAGTTGACTTTCCGAAACTCTCTTGGCCAACATCGGACAACCAAGACCGATTATGGGTCTCTTCTTGGCCGATGCGCACTCCAGGAGGTGCCATGACCGTTGTTGAGGTTGGTCTTGGCCGATGTTGAGCAGCTGCAGCTCACTTGGCCGATGTTGAGTGGTTCTTGACCGATGTTTGGGTCTAGAAAGTGATAAACCTTGATTCTTTTGGTCCTTAATGATCTCGAATGATGTTTGGTTACTCCTTATCACCTGAAATGAAATATGTACAAGAATGCAAGCCTAAAGGACTCTAATGCAACATAATTTATGCTAAAATGATGATAAAATATGAGACAAAGGACACTAAATATCACATATATCAGCTCCCCCTAACTTAGATCTTTCTTGCCCTCAAGCAAAACAAAATCCAAGGAAGGGATTTAGGATTGAAAAACAAGGATCTAGCAACCTAAAGTCTTCTATGAGAGCGTTTTCGACCTAGCATAACTACTCATCTCATCATTCAAAACAACATCTCAGGCTCCTATTATTGAACTGTGCCAAGTCTATCCTCAATACTAGCTAATCATGTCTTCTTACATTCAATTATAGAGAGGGTGAAACACGATCATAAGTCAGCACAAATGTTTTCATTTGGTTCGGTAGAAAGGGGTTCCAATCGCTAAAGAGAAAGTTCCACTCATGGCATGGAGGGTGGTTGTAGCATGGTTTCTCTCGCAGAGTGGGAAGGTTAGAGCAAAACCGAGTAAGATAGAGAGCTTTTTGGGGATCAATATCAAACATCCATGAATACCCAAACTTAGAATTTAAATCTACCCAATCCTTCTCTCTTTAAATCTCTTTCCTTCACCAATTTCTTTCCTTTGAGACTTAGGGATTCTTTTTTCTTTTCTAGATTCTTTTCTTTTCATACTCTAAGGTTTTCAATCTTTCTCTTTTCATTTCTTTTCTTTGATCTTTTTATCTTTTCCTTGGAGTTTTCCTTTCTTTCTTTAACTAGAGTTCTACTTAAGCTTTTGGCTTCATAAACCATCTCTTTTTCTTTCTTTCTTTGGTGATTTTCTTCCTTTCTCTACCCAACCCTTTCTTTTTCACTTTCTTTTCTTCTTTTTCTTTTCTCTTCTTTTCAAGTTTCATTTAACACTCTCAAAATCCTAACTTGTTCTACCCATGCATATTGAATTCGATACATAGGCTTCCCAAGCTCTCTTTTCTTTTGACACATTCCCAACATCCTAAACTACCCACATGGATGTCATCAATTGGCGCTCCTAATCTTTCAAGTTTTTGCAAAACCTTTTCACTTAATCAATCAAATAGCTCACAAGTGTTTAGGCCAAGGGTGAAAAGGGTGAGCGGGGAATCATTCTAAAAGGGAGAATGACCGAGTTTGGACATAGTGTTTGGGTCTAAAGTGTCCAAAACTCGTCTGAAACAAGAAAAGCCATGAAACAAATGATCATGTTAATTAAGCATCAGGTTTAAACCCAAATAAAATTGAAGGTAATCATAGACTAGCAAGTTTCAAGGACTACAAACGTAGCTTTTTAAACATCAAGATCAATTGCAAATGAACTTCATGACTTTTCGAGACTATTTGAGTCAAAATCGATGATCTAGAGTGAAGGTTGCCAAATTCTTTCTTGAAAAACGAAATGAATGCAACCTAGATGAGACTCAATACTAGTCTAAATGCAAAACCCGAATGAAAACACAAAATCTTTTTGGGTTTTTGGAATTTTCGATGTTTTTTTCTGAAAAAGCAACAATATTCACAATGCACATGAGACTCAAGTAATGAAAACAAAATAGAAAACGATCATTAGTAAAAAGGTGGTCCCTCCCCCACAAACTTAAACTACACAGTCCCCTGTGTAAGTCCAAGTGAAGAGAAAGAACCAAAGATAAATTAAGAAAGCTAAATGCATATGTACAAAGGGTGATATGACCTACCTAAAAGTGCGGATTGGTGGGGTTGAGTCCATACTAATAGAAGGGATTGTAGTAGTCATAATCGGAACCGTCAGGTGAGTTAGGTTTTGGCTCAGGTTCATCCAAACTATACATATCCTCGTTAAGGGCCTCCATGGGGTATGGACTAGAAAGATCATATAGGGTCTTTTCTCTAGGCCGGAAATCGATGTTGAATTCATCCTTATCGATCGATGTGACCGCCTGATTAGACAGGAGGAAAATTGCCTTCCAGTCATAAAAGGTTACGAACTTATAGACGTATTGCCCTGGGATTTTCCTGCTAAGAAACCCGAGCTCTTCAGGTAAAGAAGGTTCATGAAGGCAAGATGCACCGTGCTATCTCCGTAGATGTCTGCGTTAGTGTCCATGAACAAAGTTGTCAGAAGTCCCTCTATGAGGATCTGAGATGGGGCATTGGGCTTGGCTATGATCTTTTCCCTGACGGTCTCCAGCGTATTGCAGAAAAGTTTGATTAAACTCGGTTTACAACTCCCCAGGGACAAGAAACGATCCAGGATCTGCATAAGGTCACGAAGGTAAGGGACTACTCCCAACATTAGAAATTGAGCTTAACGAGGCTGACGGTGTTGGTTTTCTTCCTTGCAAAAAAGGTGTTGGCTATCAACTTGTAAAGGTAACACACTGCTAGATGACGGATGTTGGAGCTCTTTGAGTGTCCTGCTCGGAAATCGCCTCTACGATGTATTTCTAAAAACCGTTAATCTCGGCCTCATCCGCAGCTCCAAAGTCGCCTTTGCTACCAACATGGAATTTATAAAGGTAGGCGAGGCGCTCCAACGTGATGTGGTGGGCAGTTCCAGTGCAGTCTTGATACATGAGAAACTCAATCTCAGATCCTTCATCAGCGGTGTATTCATCCTGGAAACGGAACTTAAAGGTTGCAAAAAACATGCATGTCGATTCTACACAAGGTGAACCTCCCATATCGATAAATCTCGTTACACACATGTTCATAGCTATGCTCATAACATCCTCGTATATACCCAGGCGGCGCAGCGTGTGCGGAGAGCCGACAGTAGTTCCGACAAACTCGTTTTCCAGAAACAGCTCATAAAGCGCACTAGGATTCCTCTCAACTTGTACTGCATGCAGAGACCAAGTTTGCTCTCTACGCGGGCTACACAATATTGGTTCCTGAATGTGAATCCCACTCAAGCGAGTAATCCTCCCTTTTTGAGAGTTGTGTTGGTTGCTTGATTCCCCCACACAAAGTTCTTTTCCCTTGTTCTTCGAAGAAGATCTTTGGTTCGACATTAGTGGTGCTAAAAAGAATAAGAAAAGAATTTAGCACATTATTTTGGAATGAACAAATTTGAAACCGAAGAAGCTCCCTATAGAGAAAAAAAAATCGCGAGCTTTAATCGTAAAATCAGAGCGGGAATTTTTTCATGGGTGATTTATACTTTTGAAAACAACCATGACGTCCATGAAATGGAAGTTTTGGTTTATAGCTTGGTGGCGTATAATGTGGACTCTGATGTTAGTAGCTTTACGACTCTTCTTGGTTAATAGAACTACGTCGGGATCAATCTGGTATTCTCCTTCAATGTCTTCGACGATTGTATCCCCCAAACTTAAACCTTGTTTGCCCTCAAGCAAAGCAAAATCTAAGTAAGAGAAAGAAGTTTGAAAAACAAGAATCTAACAACCTAAAGTCATCGATGAGAGCGTTTTCAACCTAACGTAACTACTCATCTCATCATTCAAAACAACATCTCAAGCTGTTATTATTGAACTGTGCCAAGTCTATCCTCAGTACTAGCCAATCTTGCCTTCCTACATTCAATTATAAAGAGGGTGAAACACGATCATAAATAAGCACAAAGGTTTTCATTTGGTTCGATAGAAAGGGGTTCTGATTGCTAAAGAGAAATTTCCACTCATGGCATGGAGGGTGATTGTAGCATGGTTTTCTCGCGGAATGAGAAGAATAGAGCAAAATCGAGTAAGATAGAGAGCTTTTCGATGATCAATATCAAACATCCATTATTACCCAAACTTAGATCCTAAATCTACCAAATCCTACTCTCTTTAAATCTTTTACTTCACCAATTTCTTTCCTTTGAGACTTATGGATTCTTTCTCTTTTCTAGACTCTTTTCTTTTCTTTTCTAACTCCAAGGTTTTTCAGCCTTTTCTTTTCATTTATTTTCTTTGATCTTTTTATCTTTTCCTTGGAGTTTTCCTTTTCTTTCTTTAACTAGAGCTCTACTTAAGCATTTGGCTTCATAATCCACATCTCTTTTTTCTTTCTTTCTTTGGTGAATTTCTTCCTTTCTCTACCCAACCCTTTCTATTTCACTTTCTTTTCTTCATCTTCTTTTTTTTTCAACTAACACTCTCAAAATCATAACTTGTTCTACCCATTGCATATTGAATTCGATACATAAGCTTCCAAAGCTTTCTTTTCTTTTGACATATTCCCAACATCCTAAACTACCCACATGGATGTTATCAATTGGCGCTCCTAATCTTTCAAGTGTTTGCAAAACATTTTCACTTAATCAATCAAAGAGCTCACAAGTGTTTAGGCCAAGGGTGAAAATGGTGAGAGGGGAATCATTCTAAAAGGGAGAATGATCGAGTTTGGACAAAGGGTGTTTGGGTCTAAAGTGTCCAAAACTCGTCTGAAACAAGAAAAGCCATGAAAAACTGAAGTGAAACAAATGATCATGTTAATTAAGCGTCAGGTTTAAACTAAAATAAAATTTAAGGCAATCATAGACTAGCAAGATTCAAGGACTACAAACGTAGCTATTTAAACATCAAGATCAATTGCAAATGAACTTCATGACGTTTCGAGACTACTTGAGTCAAAACCGATGATCTAGAGTGAAGGTTGCCAAAATCTTTCTTGAAAACGAAATGAATGCAATGCAATTCTAAATGCAAAACCCGGATGAAAACACAAAATCTTTTTGGTTTTTTCGAAATTTTTTTTTGATTTTTTTGGTTTTTCTGAAAAAGCATAAGTATTAACAATGCACATGAGACTTAAGAAAAGAAAACAAAACAAAACGAGCAAACAAAGATTAGCACGAAAGGTGGTTCCTCCCCAAACTTAAACTACACAGTCCCTTGTGTAAGTCTAGGTGAAGAGAAAGAACCAAAAATAAGAGAATAAAAACGAAATGCAGTATATACGGAAGAGAGTGATAAAAGAAGACCTTAATATATGTTGGTTGAAGGATTGAAATCTCCATCCGTGGAGAAGGATGGTGACTCATTATCTGGAGTAGGGCGTGGAGGAGTCTGGATAATCCGGCGTTGTTTCTTGCTCGGTTGTCGTCCTCTCTTCTTGGTGTGTCGTTGGTCAAAGACATTATCATCTGAGTCATCCCATTCCGGAACTGCAGAACTGGAAGCGATATAACTGATTTTCTTTTTGAGCATTGAGGTGAGCTTCTGAGTTTCACAACTTAATGTATCTACCAGCCTATTCATCATTTTCATCTCTGACTTCCCTTTCTTCACTTCTTTTGCCATCTTCCTGATGGTTCGGTCCCGGAAGAGGTTCTCTCTGCGCAGCCTATGTATCTTCGTATAAAGATCCTGAGTATGTCCCGACATGAGCGGAATAGGTGCGAGAGGTGCTAAGTTTCGACCAATCCCATAGACAGGTGCAGACTGATCGCGGTAATACTCATCAATGGGATGTGGGTCAGCAAGGTGCTCTACTCCTGGAACATCTGAATTGCCTATCCTTGAGTTAGGACAAAGTGGGTCTGGTGCTTCCTGGTGTTTTGTTGTTGAAAATGATGTTTGCAGGGGTAGAAAACGAGGTAATCTCGGGGTTTGGAAGCAGAGTATCGCGCTTAAGTCCACCAGATGTGAACCTGTAGACGAGGCGGCGTTCCTTGTATTTCCCAGCTACAAAGTGTGACCTCTTTAGGTAAATAACATCCATTGCCCTAGGTCGAATGCCAATATCGTCTTCTGGTAAATGAACCTTAGCGAGTTTTAGGATTGGAGTCACAAAACTCCCGATACTAATCTGAGGGGTGCTATCTTTCCGAGTCCAGCCCCTTGCTTTTATTTCCAGAAACTGCTGACAGAGAAGTTTAATAGGACAGTATTTTCGAGTTTCTGAATCCGGGAATAGACCATCATCTTCACGAAGCGCACGGATAACATGAACTAATCCATGACCAATAAAACTGAACTCTTCCCCGCACAGGATTCTCGTCTCACGTCAAGCAGTAAATGAGTGAGTGAGAATCTTGTGTACATACCGAATAGTCGGATGCTTGAATAGCGAACACTTGGTGACACCAGCGGTGAATGGAGTGGAACCGATCGTGTTCCACATAATGTTTAATTCGGCAGTTGAAAGTGTGCCATCCATAGTTCCGCCTTTCCGGAACCCGAGACCTCTGCAATGTCGTCAAAAGATACCCTATGCTCGACCTCGTCTTATCCTCTGAAACTGATGTATCCATTCTCTGAATCCTCTGCCACATCGTCCTCGGGAAAATTAACCTCCAGCGAGGCAAGAAAAACGCAAGTATGCTTGAACCCTGGACTACTGAGTCCCAGAATTGAGTCTATGCCCATCTGATAACAGGCTTTTTCTCTGTCACTAAATCAGCAGAGG
>OVAU01002816.1:0-11920 GCA_900406315.1 Biscutella laevigata subsp. laevigata
TTGGCCAAGATCCTAATCTCCATCTAGGGACGTATCAATATTGGATTAGACTACCACTTTGTTCGACAATTCGTACAGTTCGGTGCAATTACAAAGCTATTACTTGCAACGTATTTAATTGACCACTTCCATGGTAAGCCTTACAACTGCTGGTTATTGTGTTGTATTTTTGTCAGTTTGAACCCTTAGTCTTGTTTATCTATATTGAGTGGTCCATTTACGTTTTTAGTTTATTTGATTGAACTGCTTTAAATTGTTCTTCTTTCATGTTCAGTCTTTATACCTGTTGTAGTTTATAACTCACTAACTTCTTACAAATATATTAACAAGTGTTGATGTAGTTGACGATTGTTGTTTAGCTAATGATAGATTGTCCGAGAGATTATTTTATTTGGGATTGACCGTTTCTCAAAAAGGCGTTTAAACGTATACTCAGGACATGAGTACTTATACTTCGTGTATTCTTTTTTAAAGGGGGGCCAGAATGGGAATATATCAAAAGATCCAATTTCGGGTAGCTATTAAACTTCATCTGTTTTTCTTGCTATAACTCTAAACCGAGTGTTATGTTCTAAGCTAAAAGCGGTGTATTTTGATACCTATTATGTTATTTTTCGAAGTTTGTATGTAATACGTGGTCTCGGTTACCTTATTCCAACAAAAAAATAACAAGTATTCAGCCCCCCTACATCAAGTGATACTTGTGTTTATTGCGTAACAATGGTCAACAATTCAAATATGGTCAACCATAATTTTCTTAGCCATAAATTTATGATCCCGCAGGACAATCACACACTCACTTCTTTATATTACTGTACAACACAACGATGGTTATCCGTATGAGTTTGGTTATTTAACAAGAATTAGGTATTCACTTTATGTCAATAACAATGAAACCAATGTTGCAGTAAAACTTAACCCTTAAGGAAGTTTAGTATTTGGGCAACCAATATTATATGGTCAACCATCATTAATAAATTATAATTTTACGGGAAAATAAGTGTTAACCAAAATTTAAAGAGAATTATGGGTCACTATGTATTATCTAATTTATATAACTATCCCATAAACTTAAAAAAAAATANTACGGGAAAATAAGTGTTAACCAAAATTTAAAGAGAATTATGGGTCACTATGTACTATCTAATTTATATAACTATCCCATAAACTTAAAAAAAAATATGATCCGTACATTCACAAAATTCAAAGTTCCGAAGTCGTGAGCGAAGACATTAAGTTAAATATTCTTAAAAAAGCAAATCTTCAACCCCATACATCAGTAAGATTTATCAATTCTAATAGGCTTTCACTATGTGGTCACCAACACGGGTCGACCGTTAACAACCTTCACCCTAAAAACTTCACCCATTACTGTATAATCCTGAGGAATATCAACTTAAATCTAAGTTATGTTATATCACATGTTCAGCTATGGTTGACCATAAGCACAACACGTCGAGGGCAACCACCCTAAATCTATAATCTACTCCACCACNCAATTATGGTCAACCATTACTGTATAATCCTGAGGAATATCAACTTAAATCTAAGTTATGTTATATCACATGTTCAGCTATGGTTGACCATAAGCACAACACGTCGAGGGCAACCACCCTAAATCTATAATCTACTCCACCACCCTTGCACAACCATCAGGATTGTACACGTTAGCAATATATGATTCGTACATAAACGAAATTCAAAGTTATAATGTAGTGAGAGCCAAGGGATGCAAGAGAATTGAGGGTGACATCATTTTTGCTGAGATTCTGGGATTGAGGAGGACGAGTTGCGTCTGCGGTCACTTCACTCACCCAATGGCTATACAACGATCCCTATTTCTCCTCCTCGATTTACTCTTTCTTTCTCACTTTCCTCACTCGCCCCTTCTCAGTTAATTTATGGTTCCTCCGATGTCTCAGGAACTTTCCATCCTCATATCCATTTTTTCTATTATTTTCTTTGTAGTTTTTTTTATTTTATTTATAATTTATTTTTGTAGTGTGATTCTTAAACTGTTGAAGGATGTTGTACTCGTAATCTACTGGTGATCCTGTTAAAAAAGAAAACTTCTCGTTATTTTATCTTTATTGTCCATCTTTTTCTTCAAGTACGAAATTTACTAAGTTCTATACTTGCAGTTCACACATATTCAAAAAATTCTTCCCCAAATTAGGATAAAAAAAGAGTTTGTTTCGGAAGAAGGCAAAAGAAAAGTGGAATACTAAACTAATTATTCAAAGGCATTCATATGATGAGAGAGATATGAGTGAAGGGTAGAATAGACATAAAACTACATAACTCACTTTACATGATGCAAAATGTGTCTCAAAATCAAGGAAAGATAAAAAAAGTGCTTTAAGCATATTAAGTTTGTAGAAGCGTGCTTTTAGACAATTGACCCTTTTTATTTTGGGAAATTCTATTGATTCGGTGGATAATAATGCACAAAAAATGAAAAATGGTCTAAAAAGCTAGAAATTTGTATTTCGTGTAGCTATGTTGTTTTTGTAGATAACAGTTTATAAAGAACTGATACAATTTGTAATAATTTGCTGTAATTTTGTATTTTGGGAAAATATGTTGATTTAATGGATAATCATCTATAAGAACGGAGTGATTTGATAAAATGCTAGAATTTTAAATTTGAGAAATTATGCTGATTTGTTTGATAATAATCCAGAAAACTTAGATATTCAATGAAATACTCAAATTTTTTAATTTAATAAATTATGATAACTTTGTGGATAATAGCACACAAGAATAAAATGTTTTCGAAAAACACTAGAATTTGCCGTGTAGAAAGTTATGCTCATATGCTCATTAATAGTCTACAGAAATTGAGATATTTTGTAAAACACTAGAATATGTAGTTTGGGAAATATGCTGGTTTCTTGGATAGATGTCCATGAAAATGAAAGATTTTGAACAAGCTCGAATGATTTGTTTTTGGAAATTATACAAATATGGTGCATAATAGTCAACAAAGCTTAAGAAATGTTGTATAACACTAGAAGTTTTTAATTTGTAAAGTTATACTATTTTGTGGATGATAACCAAAAAGATTTTTTGAATTACAAAAATTTTTTAATTTGAGAAACTATCATAATTGGATGGCTAACGGTCTATAAAAAGTTTGAGATTTTGTTAAACAATTGAACTTTGTATTTTTTTAGAAATTATGTTAATTTGGCAGATTATAGTCCGCAAAACTTAAAGATTATGTAAAACGATAAATTTTATATTATTTTAAATTGTGATAATTTGATGATAATAGTCTCATATACCTTGAGAGAATTTATAAAACATTATAATTTTTGAATATTATGCTAATTTAGTAGGTCATAATCCATAAAAATGAAAGAATTTGTAAAAGACTAGAATTTGTATTTTGAGAAATTATACTCATTTAGTATATAATAGCCACAAATGTGAGAGATTTTGTCAATTTCTTTAATTTTGAATTTGGAAATTTTGGTTATTTGGTGGATAAAAGTGCACAAAATCTGAAATTTTTAGAAAATATTAAAAACAATTATTTCAGAAAGTTATGTTGATTTTTGGATAATGATTGCAATTTTGCAAAAACCTGAAAGTATAGAGAGCGACAATAGAGAACGTCTTTGTGGGTAGCTTAGGATGTTGGGAATGAAATGAAAAGAAAAAGAAAAGTTTGGGTAGGTCTAGGGCTTGATCTCGATCTGGTTGTGGGTAGAACTAGGCTTAGAATTATGAGTTTGATGTGGAAAAACTTGAAAAGAGAAAATAAACAGTGGGTAGAAAAGAATGGAAAAATAGTCACAAGAGAAATAAAAGATGAAAAAGGGATGGGAAGAAAGGAAACGAAAAAGCTTATAAGACTCTAGAATAGAAAAGAAAAGTTAGCTAAAAAATGAGCAAGGCTAGAAAAAAAAAACAAAGAAAAAAAGAGAAGAAAAGAAAAATGATGAATGAAAATAAGAAATAAAAGTCTTGGAGTTAGAATAGAAAAAGAGTCTAGTTTTAAGAAAAGAAATCCCTAAGTCAAAGAAAAAGGTTTAAAATAATCGGATTAGGTAGATGTAAGAGTCTAAGTTTGGGGGAAATAGATGTTCAATATTGGATGCCCCACTGCTCCTTGTCTTTCCTGAATTTGCTATAATTCCTTCACTCAATGAGAGAAACCAAATTACAATCAACCTTCATGCCTTGTGTGGAACTTTCTCTTTTGTATTGGAGTCCCCTTTCGTAAGAACCGATGAAAACCATTGTGTGTCTTGATCATGTTTCACTCTTGCTAATTGAATGTAGGAAAGCATGATATGTTTAGATAGGTGGATCACCTTTGCTTAGTAATAATGGTGGATGTTGATATTGTTTGAATGATAAGACAAGTAGTTATGCTAAGTTGACAACGCTCTCATCTACGACTTTTGGTTGCAAAAAGTTCTTGTTTTTCAAACCTCAACCTGTGATGATAAGTTTGGGGGAGTTGATGTGTTGTGTTTTTAAGGGTTTTGAACTCGGTCTCATTCGTCTTTTCATTAGTCTGTGATGCATTTAGAGTCCTTTAAGATGCATTTTGCATGCATATGACAAATCAAGTGCAGAGTTGGAGTTACACAAAGATTGGACCAAAAGGGAGTAGAAAGGAGAAAAAACAGTCTAAGTCTCGGATTCAGAGGAGTCGCATCGGTCAAACAGACTGGTGCACACAACGGTGCACTACACAAGAACATGCGGTTGAAATAGACCGGTCACCCTATACCGAGGCTATACACTGATCCAAATCGACATGGAACTTATACCGGTCAAGACCCACCGATCCAGCAACCGATCCACATCCCAAACATCTCACGGAAGAAGCATGACGGAAAGGAAAAGTTAGCTCCAGAAAGAGTAAAGCTAAAGAAAACAAAAGAAACAAAGAAAATAAACGAGAAAATAATATAAAAATATAAGAGCCTTGGAGTTAGAAAGCGTATAATTTTAAGAAAAGAAATCCATAAGTCAAAAAGAAAAGAAAAATGGTGAAGAAAAAGGTTAAAATGATAGGATTGGATAGATAGTAGAGTCAAAGTTTGGGCAGAATGTTGATGTTCGATGTTTTATGCCCCAATTGTTCTTTGTCTTTCCTGATTTTGCTGTAATCATTTCACTCTGCGACAGAAACTGAATTAAAATCAACCTTTATGCCTTGTGTAGAACCTTCTTTTTGGCATTTGGGTTCCCTTTCTAACAAACCGATTGAACCCTTGTGTATGCATTTGATCACGTTTCACTCTTGCTAATTGAATGTAGGAAAGCATGATAGGTTTAGATAGGTGGATCAGCTTTGCTTAGTAATAATAGTGGATGATGATATTGCTTGAATGATAAGATGAGTAGTTATGCTAAGTCGAAAACGCTCTCATCGATGAGTTTTGGTTGCTAGATTCTTGTTTTTCAAAATTCGACCCTTTGCTCGGTTTTTGTTTTGCTTGAGGGCAAACAAAGAATAAGTTTGGGGGAGTTGATAAGTTGTGTTTTTGATGGTTTTGCTGATTTGTTTTGTTGCATTTTGCATTAGTTTTAGATGCATTTAGAGTCCATTAGGTTGCATTTGCATACAATTTGTGATTTCAAGTGCAAAGATGGAGCTATTCGGGAAATTGATCAAGAAGGAAAGAAAAAGGAGCAAAAATGTCTAAGTATCAAATTCTAGAGCATCATACAGGTCAGATCTGACCGGTGCCATGCAGCTGTGCAAGCCAAAGAAACTTGCGGACGAAGAGGACCGGTCACACACCACATCAGTGTGCTGACTAGTGTCAATTCCAACACGACACAGAAGAACAATACTGCTCACCCATACTGGTGGGTCTAACTAGTATCACTCCTCCGTTTTAATTCAAAATTAAAAAACTAAACCAAGTTGTTTTTCTGTTTTATTTTTGGCTAACTACATAAAGGGAGCCAAAGAGAACTAAAACCCTAGTAGAGACTAGTAATTAGTGGTCAGTCTTTTTCTAGTTCTGAGTTTTTAGTTTTTATCATTTTACAATACTTCTTTGAGAAAATGACTGAGATAGTACAGAATACTTTCTAGTTCTAAGTTTATCTTCTATGGCATTTGTTTTCTTTGATTCTTGTCTTCAATTATCTAGTGCTTTAATATCATTTATTTCCTTGAATCCTTATCAGAATCATGTCTAGAAACTCACAAAGTGTTCTAGACATGATTAGAGCTAGAAAATGGTGGAATTGAATTTCTAGAATGGTTTAAGGCTAAATTCTAATTATCTTCATCTTATTCATGAACTTAATGTTAGATCAGGAGTTGTAAACCAAATCTAGATATTAGGAAATCTGTCGCCCGGAAGGTGTTTGACAGAATGCTTGACTAAGTGAATAAGTTGTCAATAAGTCCTAATAGCAAATCTAAATCCCGCCCCGGCAACATGCCAATTTGATAAGAGGATTTTTCCCTCTTATTCAATCAATTGTAGTATAGAAGGGTTTTAAATGTCGAACCAATTCAGGAGTGAATCATGTACTAGGACTATGGAGAATTCATCTTGTTTAAGTCGAATAGAGGATTTCTTTTGTCACTAAACAATCATAATTAAGGAAATTAATTAAAACAGAGCAAAACATAAAAGTCAACCAAACCGAAGAAAATGTAATTTGATAACAAAGCAAGTTTATGGACCAAGGCAATCAAAGTAGGCAGTCAATTTCATACTAATGATGTTCAACTTCACAATTCATTTTGTCCTATACCTAAGAATCTCATTTTTAGACTAGTTCATTCCCATTATAAAAGTCCATTTCCTAATCATGATTTCTAAACAATCCCTTGGACGATAACATAATTAAGAAGCAATTCACACAATTGTATGGAACAATCTATTAATCCTTAAACAATACATTGGAAAGAATCAATAAATAACATAATTATTTGGTTGGAGAATTTCATCGAACACCATCCGAGCGTGAAATTTTCTAGGTTCATGGATAAGTTGATCAATCAAATTCAGGCATTAAACTTAACAATCATGGAGGAAAAAATATATTCTATTCACCTTTAAGCATCACTAGCAATCAAATTCAGCCCATATCT
The DNA here is from genome assembly GCA_900406315.1 of Biscutella laevigata subsp. laevigata. Classification (NCBI taxonomy): domain Eukaryota; kingdom Viridiplantae; phylum Streptophyta; class Magnoliopsida; order Brassicales; family Brassicaceae; genus Biscutella; species Biscutella laevigata. The sequence continues at coordinate 7,082 of OVAU01002816.1, forward strand.
AACCATCGTCCAAAGGCTAAAGAGACTACTCACACATCATGTTTAGAACACTTTGATAATTTCTAAACATGATTTGGGAGACAAAATAAAAGAAGGAAATGGAAATTAAAAACAATAAATAACCAAAGAAAGAAATCAAAGAGGGAAAATGCAATAGAAATCAATAATCTACAAAGAGTTCTTCAGAGAGAAACTAGAGAGAAACTTAGATATAAAACTTAAAAACTTAAGAGAATAAAAATTAGGGTTTTAGTTATTGGGCTCTCTTTATATAATAAGCCCAAAAATTAAAATTAAAAATGTCTTTAATGTGAAAAACAGGATTGGTACTGGTCAGCCCGGTACCCTTGACCGGTATGCTTCATTCGTCAGAGTCTGTGGAGGAGATCGGCCAGTGTATCTGTGAGAATCATGACCAGTCTGAGTTTTCTGATTCACATGTTCTTCTGTCCCGGTGTATGACACTGGTCTACTTTGTGACCGCTCTAGATCACACGTTTGTCGTTTTGGTGGTTCAATAGTCAGTGGTACCGGTCAGGTTGACCGGTACATGCTCCATGTTCGGAGACTTGTGTTGTTTTGCCCCTTATTCACTCCGTTTTGGTCTATTCCTCGTCTAAGTCCAATTCTACACCTGAAATGTCAAATGATATGCAAATGCAACCTAAAGGACTCTTAATGCATCATAATCTAATGAAAAATGCATGAAAATGAATCATCAAAACCATTAAAAATACTATACATCAATATGTGAATTAGTTTATAAGCTTAAAACATGTGTAATATATGGGAAAGCATCCAAAATAACAGTGAAATTGTTTGAAACCACAAATCGTTACAATTTCGTCGGAAAGGTTGTTAAATTTTTACGAAACTCTGACGGATGCTATTCAGGAAGTAATGATTAGGGGACGTAGGAAATACGTTGGAATTTTTGACGGATTTCCGACAGGCCAAAAATATTGAAATATCTTATGAAATATCTTATGAAATACTTTTTGACACAATTTATACACAAAATGTATCCATTGTCCTCACCATCTGATGACTATGCAGAGTCCAAATCTTCGTTAAATTCTTCAAGCTCGTTGTCTAAATGATCATAAAAAATATCATCGCCAATCCTTGGGAAGTCGACAACTAAACCAAAAGCATGTCAACTCTCCATGAAACCTAAACTCCACTGTTGAAGCGGCTCATTGTCCTCAACACTGTAAACCATACCTCTTGTGTATATATATTTCTAGCTATAATCCAAGGATCTTGTTTGTTTTTCACTCTAGGGTATCACTGCCAAGTTGCCAACAAGTAATAAAATTGAAAAATCAGATCCAAAATGCGTGATTTGTTTTCGAAATAGATAGTGGATTGTTGTAGAATTGATATGCATACAAATTTTGTATTCGAAGAGTTTGGAGAAGGAATTGAAACTTTCATTATATCAAGAGCAAGGGACTGTATTGTGTCCATGTGCATGATATAGGAACTTGAAGAAACGTGATGTGCGAACGGTGTCCAAACATATTTCTTTGAAGGGATTTAAAGGGAATTATTATGTTTGGACAAGTTACATAGAGCATTGCAATCCCTATGATCGGTGGTGTTGATCATGAAGAAGAAATGGAGGAGGTTCAGAGATTGACCCATGTCCGGAAAACATTTTTTAGCATTCAAAACAGCGAATCAGCCACTCTATGAAGGATGTCCAAAAGGAATTTCCCAATTGTATATGACATTACGATTGCTACACATAAATACAAAGAACAATTTGTCGGCGACATGTGTAGATGAGAGACCTCAAACTACTAAAGATGTCATTACGAGACCTAATAAAGCTCATGTGTTGTACTATGAGTTCAAAATTTGTGCGACTTGGTAGGAATGGTGATGCATAAGATTGATGTAAGACATACATATATTGTTCGAATAAAGGCAAAGGGAAAACAAACCAAAACAGAGAATGTACTAACTAACAATAAGGGAGCGACTAAAGCGTTTATACCAAATAGTTTTGACAGAGTCTCAAATGTGATGGCATGCCAAGCATATATCGATGGAGGGTGAAATGCATCACATGTTTGGACAAAGTTGCATGGAAGCATTTTCAACAGGTATATCTTAATTTTGCTTCTAAAAGCCGAAATGTTTGTCTAGGCCTATCAATTTATGGGTTAAATCCAATTGAAATGAATGATGAGGCGCACTGTATTAGGCCCGTGATCGTAACTTTGTACAATTTACCCCCCCCCCCCCCCCCCCCCCCNTGAAAACAAAGTATTTCTTTTATCCATACTTGTTTTCGGGCAAAAACATGCGAAGAGAAGCTTGGATATCTACCTAGAACTGTTGATAGAAGAATTGAATATGTCGTGGAGTGATGGGGTCGGTGCATATGAGTAGGCGCACTATTTGAGTCGCAAATCGTAGTCAACGCATATAAGTCGCACATATGAGACACATCTGCGACTCCATGCCGGAGTCACAGTTTAGCTACTACGTTTTATAACCATGTACCTGAATCACATATATTCGCGCAATCACACACATTAGAACTAATGTGCTACTACGTTGACTAGTCGAACAAGTATTTGACAACTAAAAAAGAACCTCAAAATAGTCGCACATGTTTTCATTAAATGTGCGATTAAAGTGCGAGTCCAACTTAAATAATATTTATATAAAATTAAATGAGGTAGTCACACTTTGGAAGCTTAAATTTGCGACCAATCTACGACTACCTCGTTTCATTTCTTATACTAATAAATTAGTAAGGAAACGCATTATGGTCGCACATTTATGTGACCAAAGTGCGAGTACCTCGTTTAATTTCTTATATATATTATTTATATTGGAGTTGCACTTTGGTCACAAGTGCCGGTATAATATTAGATTCAAATACTAATAATAAAATATTAAATTTAAATAATATAAAATAATAATAGAAAATAATATATTATTGAGAGAAAAAAATAAAACATTAAATAATATTGTTTTAGGCTTACAAAATTTAAAATAAAAAACAGAACAATGAAAATTAACAATTTTCGTTGTTCGGGGGAGGATTCTGAAACGAAGAAGGATCTAATCCCAAGGAGAACTTGTCCTGAGGGCTCGAGACGGGTGAAGCGGGCAAATAGTTGGGCATGCTCGGGTTTAGAGTCATGTAGCTCAAAGGGAGTTCAAGTTGTTCTGGGTGTCATGGTACTCGTGGCTCAAACGATCAAACCTAGCATCCCGATGACCGAGCTCAGTCGCATTAAAAGTTGCATGTTCTTCAATCTTTCGCAGAGCCGCCTCGAGTTTTTCTTGCATTGTTTGAAACGCCACATAACTAGTGCCAGCATCACTTCCTCGCCGTGAACATGTGCCAACACCCCGTTCAAGATTGGCCACCTTGTAAAGACGACCTCGCTCATCAGGAATAGTAAATTGCAAAAATACGAAATGTGATTTTATTCATAAATTAAATAGTGAGACCATAAATTTAATAATAATTACATGAATGAATAATTCATTCATCTTATCTGTTGAGAGGTACAAAACTTGGGAAGTACCATCTAACGCTACCTCGGGATCTAGCAGAGATACTTCTTCTTGAATGGTCTTCTCAAAGTTCTCGGTCATAATTTGCACTTTCAAATCAACAAACAACCCGTCTGGCCTTGTATAGGTGTTTCTGTGAACTTCATCAATATGAACCGGTTGGCCTTGGGCACGTCACTACAAAGAAAAAAATATTCATATTAGAATCATTTTATAGAAACAAAATATGTATAAAGTAACGTACCATTTCTTGTTCGAAGCACATATAAGATTTTCGACCCGCCAAGTGTTTGTGGAGTCCGAGTCCATCCCGTTGCGACTTTTGAGAGTTCGAAGCATTGCTACTCCTCTCTCGAGCTTCCTTGATGTCCCAATGTTGGTACCTTTTATTCTACATAGTTTTGGTAATCCAGCTTGTGCATTTCCCGTCAGCCTAACCTTTTAAAACTTTGCACACACTAACGATGTCATGATGGGAACCCAAGTATAATGTAGCTACAAAAATAATCATTTTGTAAATAATTGTAAATAAAATAAGTAAAATAATAACTAGTATAAAAATGTATAGTCAAGAATTACTGCGAATTGGTTGAAGTAGCGGTTTTGAAATCCTACGAGCTAAAACCCGGTCATCTGATCAAACCTAAAATTTATAATATTGCATATAATTTAAAAAAAAATTGGAATAAATATTACAGAAATGTGTAGTAATAATCGAGAAATTATTAAATTCATTTGAAAATGAATAAAATAAATTTAATTTTTTAAATATTCATAAAAATTTATACAAATTGATTACAAATTTTTTTTAAAACATTTTCAATTCAAATAATTTGAATAATCACTTTAAAACTGTTAAAAATATTATTTCAATTCAGAAAACTAAAATTAAATTCCAAAATATATTTTGAAAGTTTTAAATCATTATTAAATAGCAAAAATTTCTAAAGTTTATAAAATCATTCAAAAATGTTTATATCCAATCTAACATTGATTCTAACAATTCTAAATTTATGTAAAATTCAACCTAAATTATTAATTCAATCATGAATTTTCAATTCTATAAACAAAAAGGTAAATTTTCAACCAACATCACACACAACGTATTCAGTGCGTGATATGGTAAAATCACCTTCAAATGCAAGCGGCCCCCGTGGTGAGAAGCTCTTTAAACCCAATGCCTTGTTCTAGTGGCGTGGCATTTTCTGGTGCAGTCTCTGACATCCATTGCAACAGCAACGGGAAGGGCTAGAAGCAGGCCCGACCCTGAGGCAAGGCAAACTAGGCTGGAGCCTG
>OVAU01002817.1:0-11918 GCA_900406315.1 Biscutella laevigata subsp. laevigata
ATTTTTGATCGTTTCTTAATTCCAACCAGCAATGCTCAAGGGTAAACTTGCAGTTGTGGTCTTGTTCATATATTTTCAACGCATTCATCATAATATTATCGTCATTCATTCCACTAGTCTTATTTCTTGATGCGGTATCATACGCACCAACAAACTTACTAACTGCCTCATTTATTTTAGCCCANCGAAGCCTCTCTACAATCTTTTCCTGTTAGTTTAAGAGAAGCATTAAAATAGGCAGCCACACGATTCCAGAAGGTACTGTTCTTCTGCTCGGTTGAGACAATAGCATCTTTGCTAGTGTTCAACCAAGCAGAACATAGAACAATATCGTCATTCGAACTCCATTTCCTTCTCTTCTCAGGAAGGTTGGGAATCGTTTGAGTTTGGTGGCTTTCTTGACTGAAGTTTAGTTGGCTAAGGTTCAGTTGGCTGCTGAAAAGAGGAAGAGGGAATTGTTGAGTTCCTTGACTGTTCAACAAGTCAAGGAAAGATTGATGTTGAGAAGAGGAATAAGGTTCCATGAAGAAAGAAAAAGAATCTGCGAACAGATTGGGAAGAAGCGTTTCAGAGGGAAGATGAGTTAATAGAGAAGGAAGAAGTTCGAATTAAGAAGGAAGCAGAAATTTGAGCTGAGGATATGTGATATAAATCTTGATGGTTTTATAGTTAAGTTAAAGGTTATATTAAATTTTTTAATTTTTAGCACAAAGTACATTTTTTACAGCTATTGTTATAAAGAAGATTTGATGGTTATAGAGAAGATTAGATGTTTTTTACACCTATGTTAATTAAGTTCGACATCTATTTTTGATTTTATAGTTGGTAGTTGGTTTATCATTAATTGCTATTTAGTGTAGTTATATGAAAAGCAAAAACAGCTAAGCCATTTCAGTTCAAATCAAACAAAGAAATTTCAATTCTGAACTAAATTCAACTGAACCAGACACATAAACATTCAGAACTCAATTCAGAACTCAAACATTTCGATGCAATTCAGAACTCAATTCAATTAAACTGAACCAGACACTTTTCAAATCATAACTCAATTCATAACTCAAACATTTCGATTCAGTTCAGAACTCAATTCACTTCAACAAATCACATTCGATTTATAACTCAATTCCAAACCAAACAAAAACATTTCAGTTCATTATCAGAAGCCATTTCAGTTCTTTAACATAAGCGATTTCAGTTCATGATCATAAGCCTAATCAATTCTAACATTATTCAATCATTACCATAACCCATTACAGTTCATTATCATTATAGTAATCAGTTCATTCTCATTTAGGTTCATACAATCCATGTTACAAAGGTTAAGAACCAGAAAAGTACCTGATTTAGATGCAGATTGAAACCCATTGCTGATTAAACACATTGCTGATCCAATCTCTCCATCTTCATTCCAATACTCTGCACACATCAAGCAAACAATCAATTCACAGCAACAAACAGTGAAGTACTCGGTTTCAATTAACACCATTCTCTAACCCTAAAACGATTCAATTCAGGTCAAACCCTAATTCAGTTTCATTTTCGTTTTCAGAAAAGTGATTATACATACAAACACATGAGAAATGAACAGATGAACTCGAGTTAAGCAAACATCTCAAGATAACCCTAAATCCATTTGGTTTAAAATCCGGAAGTACCCTCAATTTCTTTTCGATTTGTACTCAGAAGAACGATTATACATGTTAACACATACTAGAAACACAAATCAAGTCGATTTCATCTGAAGTCTCGTAAAACCCCTAAATCGTTTTCGTTTGAAATCGAGACCAAACCCTAATCCCCAAAATCGAAGCTTCAAAACTGCCAAAAACCCGTTGAGAGAGATGGAATCACGTCGTAGAGAACTTATCTTCCATTGTTGTCGGTCGATTTCGCCGAAAACCTCGCCGGGTAATGCCAACGGCGATTCGCGAAGTGCCTCTCGTTTTCCCTTCTGTCGGCGAAAGAAGAAAATGTTGTGTTTTGTTCAACTCTCACTCTCGCGCAACCAATCCGCATCTGCCACCTGTCGACGCTTAACCTTTGACAAAAACGCTTAGCTAAGCACCGATTCTTCTCTTTAGAATCGATCAAGGCCTTTTTTTATTAATTTTTATGCCCAAGAACTCTTCATTTTAAACCCGTTGTTGATGCTCTTAGTTAACTAAGACCAACTGACATTTTTTCCTTCTATACTCCGCTCACGGGAACCATTGATCATTATTGAATTTTGTAATATTGTCTTTTCTAGAGATCGCTTTTGTTTCTTGAGATCTTTAGAAGTTTTAAAAATTTGAATTTAAATTTAATATACTATAATATAGAATTTTCTAGATAAATTCATATTTATTATAAAAAAAATATACAACAAAATCATTAATGAAATATTAATTTAATTTTTTAAAAATAAAAAAATCTGTTTATTGGTAATACTAGTTGATCAATTTAATATTAAATAAAAATATTTATATTCAATATAAAAATTATATTATTAAACAAAACAAAAAAAATTTAAAATCCTGCAGAGGAAGTATAATGCATGAAGCTTCCGTTGATGAAACGGTAATGAACTCCGCTGAACCTGGAAGCGGATTGTCTTGTTTGACCAAATGTGAACTATAATATAATTTTTCAACCGATTCATCAGCTAAATGTAAGTTGATTTTTTTAAAAAAACTGCGAATAAGCAACGAATAAATCACGAAATAAACAATAGTCTTATAATCTTCAAAATAACAAGTCTAGTTTTTTTTTTTTTTGTCAACAATAACAAGTCTAGTTAAAAGGTCAAAATTATTTAAACTAATTGCCCCAATGAAATTAGAAAAGAAACTGTAATTTTTATGGTAATAAAATAAAACCTAACAACAAATAAACACAATCAAAACATGAGAACAAACAAAGCTAATATCTGACTTAGGGTAAATGATGATACTATTATATAATTGTTTTTCTCACATATCTATTTCATTTTTTTTCACGGATACTTGTCTTTTTCAGTATTGGATACTTATTATGTTGTCAAGAAATTCCGAGGGAAGTACTACGAATATTTCTTCGTCGGAATATTTGTAAGATTTGATATGTCGAAATCCAAATCGGTAAAAATCGACGGAGTTATGTGTAACGACCCTCTCCGAGGGCCGTTACTTCGAGCCCACCAACCCCATTAGTATGATATTGTCCGTTTTGGGCCACCCAGGCCCGCACGGTTTTGTTATTGGGCACCTTCTCAAAAGGCCTCATACTAATTGGTTTGGTCTCCCTTATATATCAGACAAACTCTGGCTAAACTTCCAATGTGGGATATATGAGACCATATATGAATCTCACATTATGCTCATCGGAAAGGTGTTTTTTCGTAATGTTTGATCGGATTGAAATCAACATAATCGAACCAAAACCAAGCTTAACACTGGAAAACAAAAACAAAAAAAACGCAATTGATTGGTTATTGGATTTTGATACTCGATTGATGAGTTGAAACAAACAGAAATCAACCGAAGCTGAAGTAAACGATTGAGTAAATAAAAATGAAGCTGAATAGCTTGATTGGTGAAAATTTGAAACTTAATCGTCAAAACGGTCGATCAAATCGATTGAATGTGAACTAGTGATGAACATAGAAAAATAAAGATCAAAGAATAAGATCAAGATGAAACAAACCATCCAAACCTTCCCTTCCATTACTTTAGCATAACTCTTTTGAAACTTTGACACAATTTTTTCTAGAACGAAGCGGGAAAGCCACACTAAATTTATTACGGATTTCGATTAAAATTTTCTATGTCTACAAATCGTTTTTATTAAACCCGGAAATTATTACAATAGTCTCAATTCATACCTAAACTCAAATGTTGACAAACATTTGTTTCACTTTGCCAAAGAAATATGCCACCGACTCCACTGTCCAAGCTAAGAGAACGTACCTTTTGATTCAACAGTATATATGTGTATAAGCCAATAATTAAAAGCTGTGAATCCTCCATTCGTTTGATTTTCTTTGTCAAGTGAATAAGTAAATTTATTTTTCAAGACATGAAACAACCAAACATAAAAAAAAAAAAAAAATAAAATAAAATACAAAACAAACAAGCACTTGAAAGATCATAGTATCACGACCTTCCATTATTGCATCAAACAGACAAATCCTTAAACAAATAACTTTTAAAGCGGTTAAGCATTGTCAACTTTGTAGAAGAATAGATCTTCAAAGCGGTCATTGTTTTGGGCTTTACCTCCATGCATCACAAGTCCTTTCTTACCATTAAAGGTCCCAGCTGTAGAAGCTGACCATCCCCTGACATGTGGAGTCGTCTCATCTTCACCTAATTTATCAACTCTCTCCCACACTAATGTCTCAGTATCCAACGCAAATGTGCCATCAGCCAATTGTCCCGGACCCACGTGAGCTTGTGGATCCATAGCAAGCTCACCTCCATGTATCATTATGTGTTTCCCAACGACTGCACTCGCGAACACACTTCTCTCAGAAGGCTTCTCACCAAATGTTTCCACGTGTATCCACTCGTCTTTAACAGGATCGTAGTAGTAAACATCATCTAACTCACATCCGTTGAATCCATAGACCATCCAAACCTTCCCGTCCACCACTTGGAGCCCGGCACCTCCTCTTTCGCTAAAGGAATCTCCTGGAGTCGAACATGACACCCACTTCTTATCAGCAATGTTGTAAGCGTCTAGGGTCTTGAGTCGTGCCGTAGCACTCACTCCACCGAAAACGTAAACATTTTTCTCATCAGTTGCCATCGAATGGAAACTACGAGGAGTTGGTCCTTCTTCGACTGGAGTAAGTAGTTTCCACTCGTTCTTGGTCGTGTCAAACGAGTAAAAACCATTGTATTTTCGTGAAGCATCTCGGCCTCCAAAGACATAAAGAGTTGTTCCAACTGACACCATACAGACACCTAAGCAAGCAAGGTGTGGAACATCACCAGTGGCTGGAGAAATGGACCAAGTCCGCTTCTCGATGTCAAAGACGTAAAGGTCTTTGTCGATGGGCTGATTCGGTGTGAACTCACCACCAAAGGAGTAGATCTTGTTTCCTATCTGTGCTAAGGCATGTGAGCATCTTAGCCCTGGAGCCTTTCCAGTTTGCTCCACCTTAAATTATAATATTTTTAGAGATTTTAGATTATGATCAAAGTAACAGTTCGTTGAATGATACAAAAAACTCGCATGTTTTTAATTGAGTCAAGTTTACAGTCATAAATTCAAGATCATTATTCTGTGTATTGTAAGTTAAGGATCACTCATTTACTCCAAGTAAAATCCATAATTAGTTGTATAAAGTTAAAGATAGTACTACCTTTATCCACTCTCCAGTTATGTTTGGAGTGGAGGACGGAGTAATATAAGCCCCGAGGGCTACTAGAACATTGGTCGAACGTCCATGAAACCCAACAATTCTTCCACCTTGAAGCACAAACTTTATGCCAGAGACTGTTCCGAATTGCTTAGAACTTTTGCCTTTATAAGTCTTGAATATAAGAGCCTTAATGATTTCATCCTCATTAACTTTTTCACGGTAACCTAGCACATAGACGATAGAGTCATCCTCATCAACCTCAAACTGCATAGGGAAAAATAAACCAAAGCAACTCTCATTACAAAATCTATAGATGACAATATTATCCAAGATCCAAAAGAAATCAAATATAGTATGTACCTCTTCAACTCCGAACGAAGTCTCCGTTCCATGTTCATCTCCAACAACAACCTTAGAACCATTGACATACTCAAACTTGACGAATGTTATAGCATCTTGGCTTTTCCCTACATATACTTTTCTTATGCTGTCGAAAGCACCATCATCCCATGGAGTTCCTCCAACACCACCAGATGCTTCTAGCTTCTTAGTTCGTCTTGCAGGAGTCAAAGGAGTGGTGCCTAAAGGAGCTACATAAGCTCCAATGGCATTAATAGACTCACCAGCTAGTCCATGGAACCCGACGACCTTGTAACCTTCTTCCTTCAGTGTAAACCTTGAGCTACCTTCGAGCCCATATGGCCCATAAGTTTTGTTCTTGCTAGTCTTGAAAAGGAGCATCGTGACTATAGCACCATCACTCCCAAATATTTGGTCGTAGGTTCCTTCCACTGAGGTTATGTATTCGTCCGATTCAAGTTCAAACTGTCCAAAAGAATCACATAACAAAATATTATTGGAAACTAGTTCCTATATAGCTGTAGAAATGGGAAAACTATAATATGTTTTTTGTTTTGTTTTTGAGGTACCTCCTCGTATCCAAGCAGTGTCGGCTTCCCACGTTCATCTCCAAAAACAACTTCAGAACCATTAACATATTCGAACTTGACAGCTCCGACACCATCTTGGTTTTGTCCGACATATACCTTTTTAACATTGTCGTGATGGCCATCGTCCCATACAGCTCCTTTCTCACCACCCTCTGCTTTAAGCTTCTTTGGAGGGACAGGAGTGGTGGTGAAAGATGATGGAACGAAATAAGCTCCAATGGAATGGAGATGGTTGCGTGCGAATCCATGGAAACCGACGATCTTCTTGTCTTGAACTTGGAGAGTAAATTCAGTACCATCACCATCGAATTCATAGCCAATGTAGTCAGAAGTCTTAAGGTTAGTTGTGAATTGGAGTCCAAGAATGACGTTGGAGGAATCGGACCAACCCTTGACGGAAACAAGATACTCCTCGGGATGGTTAATCACAATCTACTCCAAGTAAAGAGATTAACAATGTCATTAGAAATGTTCCAGAGAAACCTTTGTAAAAAGAGGAAAAGTGTATTTATTTTGATAGTTTTACCTCTCTGGTTGAACCTCTACTTTGTTTACCATGGAGAGCTCCTTGTTTGGGTTGTTCGCCTTTCACATAGTCGAATTGGACGAATTGAATGCCTGCTCCACCGGATCTTACGTATATCTTCGTTACTCCTTCGTGATCAGATCCATCGTCCCATGCTGTTCCTCCTGTACCACCTTGCGCATCCAATTTTTGGGCCCCTGAATCGGTGTTTGAACCAGTTCCGGTTCCTGTGTCGGTTCCATTTCCCGTGTTTGTTCCAGTTCCGCTTCCAGTATCGGTTTTGTTTCCTGATCCAGAGTTGGTGCCTGATCCAGAGTGGGTGCCTGATCCAGAGTTGGTTCCTGATCCAGTATCGCTTCCTGTACCGGCTCCATTTCCGCTTCCAGTATCGGTTTTGTTTCCTGATCCAGAGTTGGTGCCTGATCCAGAGTTGGTTCCTGATCCAGTATCGTTTCCTGATCCAGAGCCAGTGCCAGTTCCTGATCCAGAACCGTTTCCAGTTTCGGTTCCAGTTCCCGTGCCATTTCCGGTTCCAGAGTCAATACCAGTTCCGGGTAAGGGAGCGTAGTGAACATTAATGGAGTTGAGAAGACTGCCACTGGAACCAAAGAAACCGGCGATCTGCTTACCGTTGGCTTCGGGAGCAGAAATTTGGTTTCCAGATTTCTTTCCATAGGGACCATAAGTTTTCTTGTTGGTCGAGAAAGTTAACGCCGTTATAACGTCTTGCGAACCCAACGTTTTGCCGTAAGCAGAAAGAGCCGTAATGTACTCGTCCGACCCCAAAGTAAACTGATTTGTATAAACATAAAAGAAGATATTATAAAGTTGGAGAAATGATTTACAGGATTCAAAACTGTGAGATATATTGTATATAAGAGTTAGTGTGTTTAGGGGAATAAACCTCAGCAGATTTAGGACCAACAGAGCCACGACGCTGGGATTGAAGTGTACCGTCGTAAGTGACCTGGATGGAGTAAATGACTTCATCGAAAGTAAGCTGCACTTTCTTCACCTTCGCGTGCTTTCCATCGTCCCAAGACATCGTCGCTTCGGTTCCTGAACCCGTGATGTGGTCGTCAATGGAGTTGATAACATTGCCAATGGTACCAACTAAACCGGCGATTGGTTTTTCAATGAATTCGGGAGCAGGAATATGAAAACCGGATTTCTTATCTTTCGAGTGTGGAAACATCGTCGCTTCGATTTCTCTCTTTCTACGTTAAAAATAATCCAATAATCAAATCGTATACAAGTTATATAATCATATGGAGAGGGGGAGAGAGAGCTGACCTTTGAAGAACGTACTGATTGGTGGTGTGATCTATTTTGGGAAATTGCATGGGTATTTATTGACACATCGGAATACATAGTGATCTCTTTTTATGTTATTCTATAACTCGTGTTCTGCGAGGCATTAAATAGTGAATATACAATACATTTATTTAATAAAAAGATATGCTAATTTTTTATTTTTGCCAGCAAATATATGCTAATTCATACTCCACTTTTATTATATCTCGTTCCACTTGTGAATTACCTGCAAGAATTAGCATTTAAGGATGAACTTAATGGGTAAGGGTGGCAATTGCAATGAAATTAAAAAAAATTTATTTATTGTAAGAATATATTTGAATTTAATTTTACTGAATATGTTTCTAATTTCAATTCTTATTATACCCCAAACTTCTCAATATTTTCCTTTTTATTTATCTAAATTTACATGTTTCACGGATTTTTAACTTCTTTTTTAAGAATATAGTTCTTTCCACCAAACTATTTTATTAGTTTATTCAACAAATTGCTTCTCACATTTTTTGGAAAAATATGTAACCAGAATTTCTTGAATTGGGACGTGGGAGCTAGCTTAACCAGTCTGACACCTTCCCTTCTGGATCCAAATTATTGTCACATTTATGGTTACTGATTAATGGATATTTAATTTTATTCTTTAAATTAATTTGTATTTTATGTAACTTTTAATAATTTTTAACGAGATATGGTTAGGTTTGATTTTGATAGTTTTTTTATTGATAAAACACTTTTTACCCATAAAAGACTCTTTACTCTCTTTTAAACTAAGGATATTATTAGGTCACTCTAAGTTTTCTTTTCAAATTTATTTAGTTGCCTTTTAATTACATGTATTTTTAAATCAAATTAGACGTATCAAATTTTGTAGGATAAATAACTTGTTAAATAGATTTCTTAATTTTTTTAAAAAAATTCTCAAGATAAATTTAACCCAAAATAATTTATATTAGTATCCAAAATATTATTAAAATTAATAATATTTTAATATAATCTAAAATATAATTTTTTCTTCTCGTAAATAATGATTATATATATATATATATTTGTATGACTCTCTAGAAATTCTTGATGCTCTTGTTTAAATTTGTTTTTTCACTTTTCTATTTCATATTTTTCACGGATATTTATCTAGTATAAAACATCACGAACATATTTGTAATTGTGGCACCATGACAAAAACAGAAATACAACTAAGATTTAGTTCGAAAACAGAATTTGCCCAATATGCACATTCATATCTAACAATATTATCTTCTGACAAGATTTATTACGCGTATCAAGAATAAATCAAAAACCAGATATCTCCTTTGCATTAATTCGATTTTTATATGGAAAAAATGTAAAAAAAAACATAAACCTGTAATTTTGCTCACTTTAAGCATAAATTTTGAGAAGAGCCATTTTAACATCAAATTTTCGTTGATTTTTCAATTAAATTCTAAAGTTTTGTTGACTAAGCCAAATTAGGCACAACGATAATTTTACTAATGGAAAATTTAAACGAGGTTCAATCTAACCATTACATGAAACGACGTCATTTTGAAAAAATCACAAAATTTCAAATTTTGGTCATTTTAATCATAAACGTTGACTTTCCAATTAAATCATAAACTTTCTTTGACCGAGTCAAATTGGGCATGGCTTTATTTTAGGGGTTGACGATGGGTTATTCAGCTCGGTTCGGGATATTTAATTTTTGCTTTTATTATTATTTTCTTAAATATGTCCATTTGAGACTAAATTTTATATCGGTCCGAGTTCGGGTTATTCAACTCGGTTTGGGTTGTTCGAGTTTTGGTTTTGTTTGGTTTTTAAGGAAAACATGTTCATTCAATAATAACCTGAATCCAAACCGAACTGATATAGAATTTATTCTCGAATGAACATATTTTAATAAAAACCAAAACTTGAATATAAAATTATGCACAATTTGACTCGGTCAACGAAAGTTAAGGATTTAATTGGAAAGTCAATGAAAGTTCATGATTAAAATAACCTAATTTGAAACTTGTTGGGTATTATTTTACCCATGAAATAGATCTAACCCGCGAGACTTGGATCCAATCCGTGAAACCTTGCTTGCAACCCGCGCAGCCTTGCATGTAATCCGCGAAGCCTTACATGCAACCAGCGCAGCCCTGCATGCATGCAATCCGCAAAGCCTTACATGCAACCCGCGCAGCCTTGCACGTAATCCGCGAAGCCTTACATGCAACCCGCGAAGCTATACATGCAACCCGCGCATCCCTGCATGCAATCCGTGAAACCTTACATGCAACCCGTGCAACCTTGCATGTAATCCGCGAAGCCTTACATGCAACATGTGCAGCCTTGCATGTAATCCGCGAAGCCTTACGTGTAACCCGTGAAGCCTTGCACCTAGCTAATAAGGGTTTGAGCTTGATGATCGTATGGGCTTGGCGACCGCATAAACTTGCCCAGCAAATTCATGACTCTGACATTTAAAAGGAAATAGCCACCACCGAGGATCCCAAAACCAGATTCGACTTTGTCCTATTGCCACCAAATCTTAGGGTGAGATTGAGGAGTCTCGGAGTAAGCCGTACGAGAATCTCGGAAGAAAATAAGGAAAGACTCCTATTCCCGCTAGTAATTAGGGCACCGTCGTTTCCCTATAAGTAGGAAGTTCAACCTCACGAGAAGGGGATCCAAACTGCGACTTACACAGATACCCACACCATAATCTCGCGAAGAGGGGTCAATCCCCAAGAGGGAAACTAGGGTTCTTAGGTTTATTGTTGACACCTTGGTTCTTGTATCTTAGGAAAGCACTATTTTAATCAATAAGAGCGACCGATCTATTCTGATCCTGCGTTATCCGTAGGTCTTAGCGAACCTGATTATTTTTGGCCCAACAAAACTTCGTGATTTTTTGTGATTTTTTCAAAACGTCGTTTCATGTAACAGTGAGATTTAATTTCGTTTAAATATTATGTTAGTGAAGTTATCGTCGTGTCTAATTTGGCTTAGTCAACAAAACTTTAAAATTTAATTGGAAAGTCAACGAAACTTTAACGTTAAAATGACTTATCTCAAAGTTCATGCTTAAAAGTGAGCAAAATTATAAATTCATGTTTTTTTTTGACATTTTCCTTTTATATATATAATTTTTAAAAAATTATAATGCATAAAATAAAAAAGTTGAATATATTCTCATGCAACAAAAAAACTAAACCATGTATAGTCTAATGAAGAAGGAAAAAGTTAGAAAAATAAATTTATAAAAATCTAAATTTCTCTTTTTCAATAATTATGTGTATAATTTATTAATTATATTATCACATAAATAAGAAAAAAGTTATATTCTAAATAATATTAATATTTACTCTATTTTAAAATATATTAGGCTTATTTGATTTATTCTAAAATCTTATATACTATTTTTTCGAATCAAAAACCAACAAAATGAATTGAATGGATATTTTGTCTAGGCTTATTTATCATCAAATGATATAATAATTTTTTTTTTTGGTTAACTATGATATAATAATTTGATCGTGCATAGCGTGGCTAATTAAATATATACACAGTCCAGCTGGCATTTTTTTCCTTCTATAATCCGATCGTTGGGCCAGGAACCATCGATCAATTTTGTAATAATGTTTTTCTAGTTCGAGATCCTTTTTTGATTTTTGAGATCTTTAAAAATGTAAACAACTTTTTTTTTTTTTGTTCGAAATGTAAACAACTTTTAATTTTAATTTAATATAATGTATGAAGCTTCCTTCGATGAGACGGTCACGATTAGGCCTGGGCACGAAGCGGATATCCGGAAAATTTA
>OVAU01002818.1:0-11915 GCA_900406315.1 Biscutella laevigata subsp. laevigata
CAGAACTCAGCTGTTAAAGCAAAATTCTAATTTGTAATTCAACCACATCGAAGAACTTCAAAAAGACCCACGAAGCTAATAAATGTTTACCGATCTCAGCCATACGAAATAAATTCCCTAATTTTAAAGGTGAATACGATTTAAGTTTGAAAACGATTTTGGGTGAAAACTCAGTCTCAGCCATCAAGCAAATACCGGTGTGTTGCAATAGACGACTGATTTACGTGTTATCAATTTTCTATTACAGCTGCCTTCTGGTCTAAAATAATAACTATATAGCTCAGCAGTTAAATACGGAATTCGAAAATAATGCGTTCCATGTTTACCCGATTATAGTGTCTACCGGTTCTCTTACAGCGGTGACGTAATTATGGATAAGTAAACTCCAGCCAGCTGATATGTCATTAAAACGGCTGAGTTATGACTGTATTACGACCGAATTCGGTTTGATTATGCTCGAGTTCTTGGGTATGCAAACAAAGGAATAGATGATTCCGAAACAAGTCTTAAACGGCTGATTTACGTATTAGAAGTTTGTCTTACACGGTTGAGTGTTTTCTTTATAACGGGTGAGTTACTATTGCATCTTATTCAAGGAAAACTATATTTTATATACCGGATGGCTTGTGTTTTAATTACGGCTGATTTAATTATGGCTGAACTTCTGATTTTATTGCATATGAATTTAAATGTAACAGATTGGACAATAGAACTTGAAGGAACAAAACACATAATTCATCTTAAAAGAAATAACCGTAAATCAACCGAATACAAGAACTAAAGGAATGATATTTCTACAAAAGGCTCGAAGGTTGATCTACTATCTACAAAAGGCACAAACGCCTTTTGGGGATGCTCGAAGTTCCTGGGAGGAGGAAACCATGTCATGAAGATGTGCAGCTGGCCGGAAGAGAATATACATTCTTTTTCGTGTGTTTACAAATCTCCATAAGAGCTGCCTCCTCCAGTGACCACCAATCCCCGCCCCGACGGTCACTATCATTATTGCATCCACGTTTATTATTGTGAATAATCGAGTGACCGTCGCTCAGTATGGATACAATGAAAAGACGGCAGGCTTGAGAATGCCGGCCAGGAGCAGATGGCAGAGATGTTATTTTCAGGTCCATGAGAAAGCCCTTATGAAAGTTTGGTCGAGAAGGCAAGAGAAAAGTCAATAGGAAGAAGTCTAGGGAAGAAAAAGATTCGGAATTAATTCGTGAGAATAGCATCCCTCCTTTAAAGACGAAGAGGAAGAGAGAAGACGAAGAGGAAGATAAAAAAAACAAATTAAATACCGTAATAATCTTATCTGTTGGATTCACTATAATCAACGACAAAAGACGATGATCCTAGTTCTTATTAATTAGCCAACAGAACTTGAAAGTCAAGTTACGAATAGGCAATCTGAACAGACACAAGCGTAATCTAAATATCTTCTAAAATTCATAACGCTACCTTCAATTTAAAATAAACTCAACCGAAAAGTATATAAAACTATATAACTCATAAATCTTTAACGGAAGATTTATGGATAAGAAATAATTCTTATACGGCTGATTTGTGGTCTTATTACGGCAGAGTACCTCTTACGCGATAAAACAATTTTGAGGGTAAGGCTCTTTTTGGCAGGAAAACGGAATAATAGAGGACATAATTTCCCAGGTGATATGACATCATAGCTGCCTAATAAGTTTGAAAACGATCTAAGCCATCAAGTAAATATCGGTTGGTTGCAGTTTGGGACTGATTTACGGGATAGCATATTCCCGGATACGGCTGACTACATGTTTAAAATAAAACAAAATAACGGTTGATTTGTACTTTATCATGGCTGAGCTATGTTTAGATTACGGTTGAATTCTGTTTGATTATGGCCGAGTTTCTGGAGTACTCAAACATATAAATAGAAATGATTATTCATTCAAACAAGACGATTCGAAAAACAAGAACTTTATAACAAAACACATATAAAAGCATAATCTAAAGATCTTCAATCTCCNCCTCAAGCTCTTCGATCGTAATCCTGATTAGCGAACGGTCTTCCGTTGTGGAGTACCCTCCAGTAGGAACCTTAATTGTGATCCGGCGATATGGAGGTCTGGCGGTTGCGGTTGCGGTCCGATCGACATGTCCGATTTCATCGGTCCAGGATTAGGCGGCAGACGTATACCCGGTGTCATTCCCCGGACAGAAAGTTCGCCCAACACCGTTGCTTCATCTGGTTGCATTCGCGGGACAATATCTTTCCCCATCCCTGATGCTCCACCCGGTGCCACTCGATGGACCGATTCTTCCCCCACCCAGTAGGATTCACCATTTTTTTCGCTCAACTGGTGGGAAGAGAGAAACGACAAATAGGATCATGAAAAAAGAAATTAGAGACTGGAATAATCTTATCCGTTGGATTGATTATAATCAACGAAACATGATGATGATCCTATTTCTTATGCAGTAGCCAATTGTGTTTAGGTTCTCGGAGAAAAACGATTTTGTGTGAAAACTCACTGGTGTATTGCTCTACAGCTGAAGTACGATTTAGCAAATTTTTTGTACGACTGATTCAGGGTTAGTTATGTTCCATATCTCAGCCAAGACAAAATAAAAACATGATAGCTCAGCCGTTCAAGATGAAATTTGAAAACACCGCCTTCCATCTTTACTCGATTTTAGTGTCAGCCCGTTCTCTCTCATTTACATGGGTAACCTAAAAAAACATCACTTCCTTCGCGCTATGATATCATAGCTACTTATTAGAATATCAAAGTTGCGTGATAAGACACCGTCCATTCAATATGAAATTCGAAAAATATTCCCCGTTTCATGTTTACTCGATCTTAGTGCCGACATGTTCTCTTACATGGGTAACGTAAACAAACATCACTTCCCTCGTGCTACGACATAATAGCTGCCTATTAATATTGGGAATTAATGTAGGGAGGTATATGTGCAAAGCTAATATGTTAATATTTTTTTATTATTGGGATATTAATGTGTTAATATTATTTATAGTATGTGGTATAATGTTTAGGTTTACTGTGCTCCGACGGAGTTCTAGGTTAATGTGGCTGATTTGCAGATTTGAATTCTGATTTAACTGCCGATTACTGGTTTATTGTGGCCGACTGAATACTTAGTAACCGCTGATTCTCGTTGGAGTATATTGGTTTCTAGACGGCTTATTTACGTATATGAATTCTGGATAATAATATTTTCTTTAATGTTTGGCATCTGGATATACCACTGTTGCTTTACATTCCAAATTTAGGTTAAGTTACTCTCTATGGCTGATTTATGGATTCGCGTAGTCATCCATCTCGCCTTCCTCGATGATGACGACCCGACCTCATGCGTCGAAGGTATGTGTTTTCGCGCTTCGCTCGTCTCTAGTCGTTCGTCCTCGACCACTTCCTCTTCTTCCTTTTATTATCAAGGATGTTTTCGTATGGGTTCATCCTCCGGGTCAAGCGTACGTCTATCTTCCTCCGAGCTACTCCCTTCGATCGCCTCAATGAAATTGCAATAGCCCCGGGGGACAAATTCGCCAGAAAAAGAGTGTCAGACCAATTCTTCGCCCACCCTTGTTCCTCCACCACTCCCTTGGCTCTTGACATCCAGTGATGAAGCGTTGTCCTTGAGGTTGCTAACATCAGGAGGATTCGACATTTTATTAACCGGATCTCGTTACATGAACCTTCTTCAACGTTTATAACTACAACCTTTCGTGACGACCTTTCGTGATGCTGTAGTAATTTCTCCGTCACATTTGGCGCCAACATAAGCCATTAACAGTAACTCAACCGTAATAGGAAAAACCCGACTGTTAGGGTAAATAGTACGTCCCAAAGTTCATAAACACTAAATGTCAAAATATTAACACATTATTATCACTTTACCGTAAATAATTTAATATGACATGTTGAGAAGTCTTGTTACACATCTATGATGTCCTATTACGTGGCTATGATTATTGGCGAAGCCGAAGAGGGAAGAGGGGGGGGGGGGGCCNGTCTTATTAAGTAGTCTAAGTGTCTATTGTTTCATATCACCTACGAAATGATGACTCGTTACGATACCGAGGTAATAAGATTAATATCGAGAAACATGGAACGCGGTATAGACTAACTAATAGTTAATCAACCCATAAATCAGAGCAGAGCAACAATTAAACTGTAAATCAGCCGTATAGCCTAACAGAGACATAATTAAACCATAAAGCAGCCATAATTAAACCATAAAGCAGCCATAAATAAAACATATCTCATCCATAGTTAAACGATAATTCAGTCGTATCCCAAACATGCAAAATATGATACGACTGAGTTATGTCATTCAAAATGTGAAACGACTTTGTCATTCTTACAAAATATATCAATCAAATGTATGTATCCACTTTTTTACAAGTCGAGAATTGAGAATGCTCTTGAGTCGTATGTTGGTTAATAATATATGATCATATATATGAATAATGCTATTGAGATTTGTGTTGATACTCTCGCGATTACTTT
Source organism: Biscutella laevigata subsp. laevigata (assembly GCA_900406315.1). Taxonomy (NCBI): domain Eukaryota; kingdom Viridiplantae; phylum Streptophyta; class Magnoliopsida; order Brassicales; family Brassicaceae; genus Biscutella; species Biscutella laevigata. The sequence goes on from OVAU01002818.1 coordinate 4,509, forward strand.
AGACCCTACATGTATATCACATATTTGATTAATCATATATGATTAACCAAAGTACATCTCAACAGCATTAATCATATATGATTATTCCAGTTAATCTTTTTTATCTCCCTCTTTCTCTTCCCTCTCTTTGTCTTTAAAGGGAGTTCCGTTTCTTCTTCGTAATCAAACAAAATTCTTGTTATGGACCATTTCTTTTCCATACTCTTGCTCTTGTCTTTTATCTTGCTTGTCCGCCCTACCTTCAGAAGGGCTGTCTCATGGAGTCTGATAACGGCATCTTCGACATACTGCGCGAGGACCATCGTCTTCTCGTTTTTTCTTCACTTATCGACGGTCACTTCTCGCTGTATCTACACTTACGTATATACAGAAAGGAAACGGTGAACGTCGGGCCGTGGATTGGTTTCGAACTTACTCGACCAATCCATGCAACTCCTGGAAGAGATATATTTTTTTCCTGTTTCTATTTCGTTTGTTTTTCTACTATTCCTTTTTTGTTTTTTGTTTTTTGTTTTCTCAGTTTCTCAAGCTCTCCTATTTCTTTCTCCCTTCTTCTTTTTATATCTCTCTTTCCTGTTTCCACTTCTTTAGTTTTTTCAACCTCTTATCTTGCCGTATCCCGAATCTTCTCCTTTCTTAGATTTTTCGATCGGCCTTCGAGCCTTTGTAATATGTCGAGTTGTCTTAATGAAATATCATTTGCTATCTCTTTGTTTCAAAACACAAGAAGTTAAAGATGCAAGGGAAAGCTCGGCCATAATCAAACAGACGCACCATCATCTGTCGTGTATTATAATACGATTCAATGGCGGTGAAGAGTAACTCAGACAAGAACAGATAGAAATCAGCCAAATTAGAACACAAGGCAGCCGTTTAAAACAAATTCTAATTTATAAATCAGCCGGGAATAGTCCATCCAAATTTTTGAAGTAATCAGAAAGAATTCAACAGTAATCTAGACATAGCTCAGCCATGATAAACTATAAATCAGCCGTTATTTTGTATTTATTTTAAACATGTATTCTGCCGTATCCGAGAATATGCTAACCCGTAAATCAGTCGCGAATAGCAACCAACCGGAATTTACTTGATGGATGAGATCGTTTTCAAACTTAGGCAGCTATGATGTCATATCACTTGCTGATTTTTATTACCTAACTGTTTTCCCACCAAAAGCATCTTTTATTACGCAAATCAACCGTTACTCATTTATGAGTTAGATAGTTTTACGAGCGAAACGACGACTTATTACGTTACCGAGGTAAAATTAACTTTTTTTATAGAGAAATGAGGTATGAGCACTAAGAGTTATGTTTTGGCTTTGTCACAGCCATAATAAGACCACATAACTCACCCATAAGTAATACGGTTATTTAAATTATTTGGCATAAAAACATTTACCCGCCAAAATAACCCTTTAAGAGTACAACAGCCGTAAAAGAAAATAACCCAGCCGTTAAGGTAAATATTATTACCCATAACCCATAAACACTAAATGTTAAAATTAGATTTTAACACATTATTAACATCATTATGTACTATATATAACTCACTGAATTATCAACATTGAAGAAGGATATTTTACAACGGTTTTCTGTTCACATCTCTCCATCAGTTAAGCAGAATATGGCGAATATTACTGAAGTTATCATCCTCGACGAAGAAGCTTCATCAATAGAGGTCGAGAGTCACGAGAGTGCTAGAGGGACATGGGAGGGGGGGGGACTCGATCGGGAAAGTGGCACCGGGTGGAGCATCAGTGATGGGGGAAAATGCGGTCCGGCGAGTGGAACCGGGTGAAGCATCAGGTAATATACCAAACATGTCGATCGGACCGCAACCGCCAATGGGACGGTGGAACCTCTATATCGCGAGGTAACAATTGTGGTCCCTACTGGACGAAACTCCACCTCGGAGGACCGTCAGCGCATCAGGGGAACAATTAAAATGCTTCAGGACATTCTCAAGGAGATTGAAGATNTAATATACCAAACATGTCGATCGGACCGCAACCGCCAATGGGACGGTGGAACCTCTATATCGCGAGGTAACAATTGTGGTCCCTACTGGACGAAACTCCACCTCGGAGGACCGTCAGCGCATCAGGGGAACAATTAAAATGCTTCAGGACATTCTCAAGGAGATTGAAGATATTTAGATCACGGTGTTCTATTTTTTTGTTATTTCAAGTTCTTGTTTTCGGGTTATTCACGGTTAGTTCTGTAATTATTGGTTTTGTTCCTTCCAGTTCTATAGTTCAATCGGCTGTTTGAATGAATGACAATTATTAACTTGTGTTTCTCCAATCCGTTGTTCGATGTTTATTTCCGTCACAGTTCATATACAATAAAATACAAACTCAGCCATCAAAAGAACAATTTATCAATACGTAAATCAGACTTTCTGCGAAACTAAGCTGTAACTAAAACAAAGTCAGACTCTTTCAGAGTAACTCCACCGTTATTTTACAAAGTTCACATTTAATAGGGTTTTTTTTTTACGCAGCTATGATGTCCTATTTACGTTCTTATGATGACCTATTACGAAGCTATTACTTATGTCATATCATACAAGGGAAACGATGACTTATTACGTTACCGAGGTAAAAGTAATTATATATTTGAACGAGAACCGAGATAAAAGTAATTACTCATCCTTGTATGAGTAATACAAGAATGTAAATTATTTTCTCACTAAAACCGAGGTAAGTAATTGAATTGTTCGCCGTGTTTACTTTACAACTATTTTTTGTTAACCCTATATTAACCTAATATTATAATTTAATATTACAACTTACTTAAACAAGAATCTTTTCTTACTACACAAAAGCCACGGAAGATCGTTTTCTTCCAGTATCAACGATCTCGAGATTCCGAGCAATCATGTCAGACAGATTAGATAGTTTCCTAGCAGACATGTCAGTCAGCTTAGGGAGTTCGGCACAGTCTCCAGCGTCAAGTGGTTCGAGCTGGCATAGAACGCCAGTGTACAGAGTTCCAAAGACTTGATGGTATGGTAACTCAATCGTTGTTAGGTACTCGGAAACGACTATTTAGAACGCCAGTGTACAAAGCCAATATTAAACAGAACGCAACCGTCGTTAAATATAACTCAGCCATAATTAAACAGCTAGTCAGCAGTTAACATACAAATTTTATTCCATAAATAAGCCGTTTGTAATAACTCGATCGTAATACAACCAAATGTCAGCCGATAAAGAAAATATTTTATCAATATTTCTTGAATTAAACAGAAGTCGGCCGTTTAAAAAAACATTTTTCCCTCGTAGATCTTTCGATCGGCCTTCGAGCCTTTGTAATTTGTCGAGCATTAAGTCCGCGGTAACAGGATAGTTATACTCCGTAAATCAGCCTTACATCGTACCACAGTGAATCAGTACACCAACCCCTATGGTCTATATAATATAAACACACATCAGCACACTACCGTAAATAATATTTTAAAAATATTAAAATATTCGCATATCAACCCTATAGCGTAAATAATATAATATCTTTAGAAGTTGAGATGCCCTTTTACGGAGCTATAATGTCCTATTAGTCAGCTATGATGCTTTATCAGGCAGCTCTAATATGTCATATCACTTGAGAAAGTAGCGGTTTAAAATTTCATGGAACGGGTCGGCCCAAACATCGAGATAACATGGAACGAAAGCAGCGGTTTAAAATTTCATATATGACGACTGAGTTATCTAGTCTTCATTTACATTCTGGTTGAGGTATTGGACAAGTTTATTCCACAAGTCATCAGTAGCATTAGAAAATTTGTTAACTCGTAAATAAGTCGAGGATTGCATCTTTAGTTTCTTTTTTCTCTGCTACCGTTATTCGTAATCAATCCAACAGATAAGATTATTCCAGTCTCTAATTTATTTGTTGTCTCCCTCTTTTTCCACTCATTATTCCTCTTCGTCTTTAAAGGGAGATGCGTTTCTTTGTCTTAATCCCACAAACTCAGCGTTCTGGACCGTTTCGTCGTCCCTAGACTATTTCTCTCGTCTTTTCTCTTACCTTCTCGTCCTGCCTTCAGAAGGGCTTTTCATGGAGTCTGATAATGACATCTCCGACATACTCCTCGAGGACCACCGTCTTCTCGTTGTATCTACACTGATCGTCAGTCACTTGTCATTGTATCCTTAAAGACGTGGATTCAACTTGACAATCTTCGTTTGGCCGTGGATCGGTGGTCGTGGAGATCATGAGCGGCACGCTTAACCGACTCCAATCCATAATTTTCTAGAGTCCTCAGAGGCGTTTCTCTGGGTTCTATTCAACTAGCGTTCATGGAGGTGTAGGAGGCGTCATCTGCAGTGGTTTCAATTTCCGATTGCCTTGCTGCAGAGCTCATCAATGCTTTCTTAACTTCTTCTCCCTATTGTTAGCATCCCCGACATGGCTGAACCTTTTCCCTTTCGTCCTTTTGCACTTTTGGCGTTTGTGCCGTTTGTAGTTCGCTCAATCGGCCTTCAAGTCTTTGTAATCTGTCGAATTCTCTTGATAAAGCACTCTTTTCTTATGTCGAACCATCGTCTGTCGTGTGTTATAATCAATTTGACGGCCGTGAAGAGTAACTCATCCAAAAAGAAATAGAAATCAGCCGAAATTAGAACACAAGGCAGGCGTTAAAAACAATTTCTAATTTATAAATCAGCCGGGAATAGTCCATCCAAATTTTAAAAGTAAATCTGCTGTTAAACAAACCATTGTTAACCATAGTCAGTGATAATACAACCATAAGTCTACACAACTAAGCCGAGGTAAGTAATTGAACCGTTTCGCCGTTTTTACTTTATAACTATTTCTTTGTTAACCCTATATTAACATAATATTACAATTTAATATTACAACTTACTTAAACAAGAATCTGTTCTAACTACACAAAAGCCACGCAAAATCGTTTTCTTCTAGTATCAAAGATCTCGAGATTCCGAGCAGACATGTTAGACAGATCAGATAGTTTCCCAGCAGACATGTCAGACAGCTTAGGGAGTTCGGCGCAGGCTCCAGCGTCAAGTGGTTCGATCTGGCAGAGGAAGCACTGTACAGAGTTCCAAAGACTTGATGGTGTTGTAACCCAATCGTTGTTAGGACCTCGCAAACGACCGATGATCCGTGTCAGAGGTACTATCGATGCGTTGTAGCCGCACAATTCGAGGAGGTATGATGGAATAAAGTTGAAATGGTTAATCTAAAATTGGTTAAGTATTTGATTTGTATTGTTACCTTATGACATGTTAATGCATGCTTAAAGTAGAACATGTTATCAATTCTAATGATTTGTTTGCATTTGGCAGTGGGAGAGTGACGGGCATGTATTTAAATGGGTGGAAGAAGGAGTTGACGATGAATTGGAAAAGATGAGGAAGAAATTGGCTAAGATACACCACCGTTTGGCTCAGGATGCGGCGGAAATTAAAGAGGAAGTTCAAGAGGTTAGAGACAGCATGGGGGAGAATTTCCAACGAATTCAAGAAGCTGTGATGAACTTAGCAAATCACTTTCGTGACTAGATTGATAAAATGGAACTGCGTGTGATAAAGAAGACGATGTCACTGTTCTTCTTTGTTGTAGTTGTTTTAGTTATATGTATGAAAGCAATGTGATGCTCTAGAGACATGTTGTTAGAACTCGGTCGCAATCAATCCAACGGAATAAACTGTTAGAACCTACCCGTAACAACTAATATATCTCAGTTGTATAAGACTAATTAGTAAACGTAAGTCAGCCGTAAAACGTATCCCTACCGGCTGCATTATCTAGTTTTTATTTACATACTGGATGAGGTATGAGACAAGGTTATGCTGCAGGTCAGACTTCGTATTTGGAATTTTGCTACCCGTAAATCAGCCGTGAATAGCATCTTAAATTTCTCTTTACCCTACTGACGTTGATCGTAATCAATCCAGCAGATAAGATTATTCCGGTTTAAAAATAAATCATAATTCAGCAAGATTTAAAATATAAGCCAGCCTTCTTGACAACACATGTCAACCAGAGGGAAGAAAACAAAATCCTTTTTCTTAAAATATTGACTCATTGACATTATACCTGGAATAATATCAACACTATATAACGAAATATTAAAATATTAACACATTAACCATATACCTCCCTAAATAATATAATATTACAAGTTGAGATGACTTATGACGCAACTATTATGACTTATTACGCAGCTATGATGGCCTACTAGGCAGCTATGAACCTCATTTAAATAACCTAAATAATAATAATAAAATATAATGTTGTGATGTTGTATTACGAGGATATTATTTCCTTTCGTTTTCTCTGCTCATATCGTGGGTTTTAAGGTCTTTTGTGTTAGTTTCTCAGTTTTGAGTTTGTGTCCCTTGATAATTTATAGTTATGCCAGCTTTTACCTCTGATGAAATCTCTTATTCATTAGCTTATGTATATCTTTGGAATCTTGTTTTTGTTGTATAATATCAGAAGAAAGAAAAAAAAATATTAGGGTCTCTTAAAATTATAGAAAACACGCTGAATCCATAAATCCATAACTCAGCCGAATTTAAATCAGAAGTCAGCCTAATTTGTCAAAATCCTAACGAATTTGGAGAAGATATTATTGGGTTGAATTTGTTAATTTAAAAGTAAAGGGGCTATGTTAGAATATATCATTAAATATTAAAAAATAATATACTTACAATAGTCATTTTAAAGGGTAAAATAAAGGTAACCATTGGAGTAAAACTCTCCTTTATTTTTAAAGGACTCTCTTAATAAAGGGTAATATAAAGAAACCATCGGAGATGCCCTTAGTCATAGTAAAAACTAAAAACATTAATCATAGTTTAAATAACATAAATAATAATAATAATAATAATAATAATAATAATAAAATACACTGTTGAGATGTCGTATTACGAGGCTATGATGACTTAATACCTTACCGAGGTAGATACGTCTGAACATTTATACTAGTTTTTTTTTGTCAGCGGTCATTTATACTCGTTAAATTACATCTATTAATATTAGGGTTTCTTAAAATTAAATAAATAAAACGTGGGAATCCATTAATCCATAACCCAGCCGCATTTAAATCAGAAGTCAGCCTCATTAGACATAATCTTATACCGTAAATCAACCATTAAAGCATAGATTTACTCCGTTAATCAGCCGTTGAAGCATAAATTTACTATGTAAATCAACCTTAATTAATTATTATACATCATATTAGGGTTAATGTGTTAATATTTGATATAGTCGGTTTTTGTCTATATTTTATTACCGTCTTTTCCCCGGTTTTGCACGCTTTTTATAGTTTTAGAGTCTTTTAGGATTACATTTGAGTACATATTGCATTTCCAGGTGTTTAAAAGGACCGTGAAAACGGGCGAAAACGAGTCATTTCTGGAAAAGTCAACAA
>OVAU01002820.1:0-11912 GCA_900406315.1 Biscutella laevigata subsp. laevigata
CGCGAGCCTTTCCCTAGACAATCTGATTGGACCGAACGACACCAACACTTTAGTTTGCAATCACAAATTTCACCACTTATGTATTTTAAATTGATCGTGTTACAGAACAATTTGTCCTCATTGTAGAAGGCAATTATTTTAAAACTATATATCATTTTCAATGAATAAAATATTTCTTAATAATACAAAATTCTTTATAATCAAGTCATTATATTATTTCCGCGCAACGCGCGGACCCTCCCATAGTATTAAAATATGTTTAAGAACTCTTATTTAAGAGTCATTGATGTGGATATTCTAAGTATTGCAAGATGCATGAAGAATGAACGTAACAATGCAATTTTTTTATTCATTAATCATACGTTACATTAATAATTTAAATTTAAATTAAATAAACTAAAATAAGACTAAGAAAATTGGATGTTCTGTTTTGCATATTGATAAAAAGTGGACTTACACATTCACTGAATTTCTAAAAGAGAGAAATTAAGAAATTAAATGTATTTTAAAAAGTATTGAAAAAGTTAAATTTTAAAATAAAAATAACAGAACGACGTCGAAATAATGTTGACAAAAATATATTGTTGACAATTTATCTTTTAAAGCTCTAAAATATTTTCTTTTTAAAACAGCCTCATTTTGTTAAATGAACTTGGAAAAAAGAAGTTAATTAAGTTAACAGGGTACTCGTGTATGAATTTAAAAACTCCATTTAGTTAGTGGGTTATAAATGGGTTCCCATTTAAAACCCTATACGTTTTAATCAGTTATGTCGGTCTAAACGGGTTTATATATTATAAAAGATTCATTTAGACCCGCAAATTTTATACCCATATAGATATCTCTACCAACGAATTCAATTTGATAGCTATTTCATGGCTAACATATATACCCATGAAAAAAACAGTTTATTCCCAGAAATCTTTTCGTGACTATAAAAAAAAATTTTCTAGTGAAATATAATTATCAAAGAAGCATCATCGTCATCATTACCATTACATATAGCTAAATAGATTCATATATGTTAGGATTTGCCCTTTTTAGGTGTTCAAAGAGAAGCATCATCATCAAAAGATGGGATCTTCTTCTGAGCAAAGTGGACACGATCTGTCGTTTAAGATCTTGTTGATTGGAGATTCTAGTGTTAAGCAGTTTGCTTGTCAGCTTCATTTCCAGCTCCGTTGAAGATCTTGTTCCTACTAGAAAATGTGATTTTCGTTTTTGGTTTTCTATATTTAAAAAACTAATTTTCCAAATCTTGAACATGGGATCAGCCTTACACTTAGCGGGGGATGTAATAGTCGTGGTCGTCATCTTCCTCGTCGGGGTCACCACTTTAATCTCTTCACATGAAATCATGATTATTGATTTTGGGGTTTTGAGAATTCTCATCTTCACTTTATAACCTTCGTATTAAGAATAATTTTAATCGCAATTCCTTTCTTCCCCTTCAGATCTCCTTTAAGCTTACCCGTCGACACCTCATCAAGATTTCTCAGAGGACTCCCAATCGTAGATCTAATCAGAGTCGAATTCTTCTTACCATGAACAAACAAAGAGATTTAGCCTTTACCGATTATTAAATCATCATCTCCGGCAGAAGATTTTTAACGGTGATATCGGTGTCGTCTTAGAGGAATCCGACGTTTTTGTTATGATTCTTGGCGATGACGAAGAGTGATAAGGCGGTGGTGAGATGAGCAGCGGAGGTGAAATTGAGGGTTGAGAATGTGAGGGGAGAGACAGTGAAGCTTGTGATGGGAAAAATCACCTTCCGAAGTAAACGACGACTAGCGGATTTGAAGGAGATTAATGTAGGAGGAGAGGATAAGAAAGAGAGAAGGGGGGGACTGAGTATGGATTTTAACTTTGTTCTACTGGTGAGAGAATTCGAGGTTTACGAGAGTGGGAAACCATGAGAGTGAAAGAGATGCAATTAGTATGACGATTTGTCTCTCTTCTTCTGTGAATTTGCTTTCTTCAACATTCGAATCCATTTTGATTTCAGGTAAGGTCAGTCTCGAGTGAGAATGGTGAGGTTGATAAGATCTCTTTGGTTTTACCACACAATCCTTCTCTCTTTACAAAATAAACACATAATATAATTTTTAAGTGTTGGAGGGTTATTTTGTAATCAACCTGAGTGAAAGTGCTATAACGCACGCAAGTGTTAGTTTCGACAATATGTTTTACAAACTTGTCATCTCAGATAAATTGTTCTTTCCGGAAAACGTGGAATCAGTCTTTCAGGAAAAATGCAGAGCAACGGTTTTATGGGAAAAATGTGATTTTCAATAAAAACGCGGAATGACCGTTTTAGGAAAACACATTTTTTCGAAAAACGCGGAAGCTCGATTTTTTGGGGAAAAACGCAGAAACACAGTTTTTTGTATTTGGAAAAAACAAAGAATCACAGTTTTTTTTAGAAAAATGTAGAATCACAAGTTTTTGGGAAAATGTATGACCACAGTTTTTCGGAAAAATTGTGAAATCATGATTTTCCGGAGATATGCGGAATCTTGGTTTTTCGGGAAAAAGTGGAAATGTCGATATTCGGGGAAAACGCGAAATAGTGGTTTTTTGGAAAACCCGTAATCCTTTTTTCGGAAAAACACGGAATCACAGTTTTTCTGGGAAAAAAACACAGATCATGGTTTTCCGAGAAAAAACATAGAATCACGTTTTTTTCAAAAACGTAGAATCACTTTTTCCTGGTAAATAAAAAATGGAATCATGATTTTTTCCTACAAATGGAATCATATTTTTTTCTAAAAACGGTGAGTCATGATTTGTTTTCAAAAAGCGGAATCATTTTGTTTTTAAAAATACGAAATCAAGTGTTTTAAAAAAAACAAATAATTATATAAACAACATTTGGATGTTGTTAAAACTGCAGAACGTATAAATTTAAATTCATATGCAATATCTAAATGTTGAATACAAATATAAAATTAAATAACATTTGAATATAAATGCTAGACACATGCAAAATCGAACATGATCTTAGCATTCTGGGCATAATTTCTTGTAGTTTTGCATTGGTCCTCTAAATTTTGGCACTTGATAATTTCTTGTGAGTACATTTTGTAAGTGGCACCTTTTTCTAATGAAATTCACATCACTAGAAAGCCAATGATTGTAGCTATGGATAATCTCGAGATGCAACTCATCAATGATTGACTGGAGTAGTCACTGTTTTCCCCAAACCTTTTGTGTCTACACTATACTTCATAACAATATTCTTATTGACCAAATATCACAATTTTTTTTTTTTTTTATAAAACGTGAATATCATATAAATGAAAGGTTTGTAAGCAGTTACAAAACAGGGGAAGTGACTAGGAGGGAGTGCTCTGCTAAAAAAAAAATTAAAAAGACAGCGCAAACCAAACAGAGAGACCTAAGAGCTCAAACAACTACATTTTAAGATCTTGCAAACCACATTGCCATTAGATGGGACATGGTTTTCTTTCGAGATTTCCGAAGAATTGCATCTCTGATAGTACGATCGATCATTCTGAATAGAGCGTCCTGCAAGGTAGGTGCGGATCCGTGCAGTATTGCATTTCTCTCTTGCCAGATGACCGAAATGGTAGCATGAGCCAATAGACGGCGAAGTAATGTCGGAGAGTCAATACTTCCCGAGGACATCCAAGCTGTCAAAGATGTCCAAGTGTGAAAGGGGATTGGATTGTCTTGGAGTCGTTGTATACCCCGCATCCAAAGGAATAGGTGGTCTCTTGTTTCAGACAATTGATTGCATAAGCAGCAACTAACCTGTATATTTAGTCCCCATCTTGCTAGTCTTGCTCGCACAGGCAAACGATCTAACTGAGCCACCTAAAAGAGAAAAGACTGTCTGGGGATGGCTCCTTTGAACCAGACATTGGAGACCCAAGGCCGTTTTAAGGCTTTGGGACGCAAAGACTCCCACGTGAGCTTAGTGGAGAAGATATCTATTGTGGAGCTGGTCTCACTAGCGATCCAAGAGTAGGAATCTTGTGAGGACGAGTTTGCTGGAAGAGGAAGAGTTGTTAGGTAGGATATAAGATGCAGGACCTCCTCGGATCTTGCAATCACAAACCTCCAACCCGTCGCCGTACAAGCCTGTGATACAGTGTGGGATAGTGGTATACCTAGCTCACGGGGCCCTTGGTCTCCGATGTAACTGATAAGAGGTCCCATAGGGGTCCAGTGATCAAACCAGAAGCTTGCCATATTGCCGTTGCCCACTTTACATCTAAGGAACATAATAGCCAAAGGTCGCAGCCGAAGCAGGTATTTAAGGGTCCAAGAAGTGTGAAGATTCTCTTTAAGGAGCCAAAATATGCCATTCTTGAGTCGATAAGCTCTCATCCACCTGACCCAGAGGGACTCAAAGTTTGTGAAAAGCATCCAGATTAGCTTTAGGCAAAGTGTCTGGTTCCATAGTCTGAAATTTCGGAGACCCAAACCTCCTTCTTCCTTTGGTAGACATACCGATGACCAGGATACTTTTGCCTTTGCTTTTGCTTCAAGGTTGTTTCCCCAGAGGAACCTGGAACAGAGGCTCTCAATAATTCTCAAGCACCCTCGTGGGAGGATAAAAACCGAGCACCAGAAGTTAATCGTGCCATAGATTACAGAAGCCAATAGTTGTCTCCTACCCGCGAAAGATAGTGCTCTTGTTGACCAAGATGAGAAGCGCTTTGTTAGCCCGTCAATCAGAGGTCTATAGTCTGCCAATCTCAACTTTCTGTGCATAAGAGGAAGTCCGAGGTATCGGATTGGCAATGAACCGAAACGGAAGCCAAGAGTAGCCATGTCATCGGATTCTGCCTGGTTTAATCCAGCAACGAAGAGGTCCGTTTTCTCTCGATTCATCTGCAATCCAGACCAAGAAGCAAAACCATCCAAAGTATGGGCTATATTCTGCAGTGAACTCTTTTCTCCATCAAAGAATATCATAATGTCGTCAGCGAATGCCAAATGAGTTACCAGAGGACTTGCTGTGCAAGGGTGAAGGCCAATACCAGAAGATGTAAAACGATGGTTCAGCAGCTGGGAGAAGACTTCTAGCACGAGAACAAAAAGGTAAGGGGAGAGGGGATCCCCTTGCCTTAGCCCTTTGGTCCCTTTGAAGTAGCCACACAATTCCCCATTTATTGAGATAGAGAATTGTGTTGTTGTTATACACTGGGAAAGGAGCTGAATAAAACCTTGAGGAAATGCTAGAGCATGGAGGGTGTTGATGATGAAGTCCCATTTAACCGAATCAAAAGCTTTCTTGAGATCAACCTTTAACATCGATCTCTTTGAAATTTTCTTCCAATTGTAACCTTGGATAAGCTCCGTGGCTAGCAGGACGTTCTCAGCAAGAAGACGGCCCGGAATGAAAGCTGATTGAGAGGATGAGATGATATCTGGTAGGACCTGCTTCAATCTATTTGCTAGGAGCTTTGCTGCAATTTTGTAGACCGTATTGCAGCATGAGATAGGCCTGAATTCCGTGATTTTGGTAGCGTTCTGAGTCTTCGGAATTAGAGTTATAATAGTTGCATTCCACTGCTTTAATAAGTGCCCTGATGACAGAAATTCCAGCACCGCAAAAGTGAGATCATGACCCACACAATCCCAGTGAGCTATGAAAAAGTCTGCGGGGTATCCGTCTGGACCCGGGGCCTTACTCTTTGGCAAACTAAGGACCGCCTGACGAACATCCAGAGCAGTGAAAGGAGCATCAAGAGAAGCGGCTACTTCCTCAGAGCAACGAAAAGATACAAGCTGAGCAATTTCAGTGGGTGAAGAGGCTGTCGGAGAAGAGATACCCCCTAGGAGCTCAGTATAGTAACCAATAATATGTTGTTCAATGCCAACCTTTGAGTCGATAAGAGCGCCATTAGAGTCCTAAAGGTAATGGATATGGTTTCGTGCTTGCCTTGTCAAAATAGATCGATGGAAGAAAGCTGAGTTAGAGTCCCGTTCATCTAACCATCTTATCCTTGATTTTTGCCTTAGGAATGATTCTTCTGCTTTTGCAAGGACAGTCCATCTGAGAAGAGCCTTCCTCTCTGTATCTAAAGCAGCCGGAGATGGCGAAGCAAGGGAGTCAGATTGTGCAGCAGTAAGCGTCGCATATGCCTCTGCAGTCCTCAATTGGATGCCCGAGTAGTTTTTTGAACTGAAATGCTTGATGACAGATTTCAGTTTCTTCAGCTTCTTGGAAAGCACTAACATATCAGAGCCTGCGAATGCAAAAGAAGACCAAGTATCTCGGATTAGGTCCAAGAAATCAGGATTCTGGTGGAGCATATTGAAGTACTTGAACGGCGCCCTTGGCTTTATCTGATTAGAGTCTAATGATACACAACAAGGACTGTGGTCCGAGAAACCTGGCTCGCCAAAGACGGCGAGGGAGTGCTGGAAACTGATCCTCCATAGGTCATTTACCAAAATTCGATCCAACTTCTCAGCAATTGGGTGTGATCGTTGTCTGTTTGACCAGGTGAAGGTGGTTCCAATATAAGGAAGATCATGGAGACTAGTTGAAGTAAGACAACCTTGGAAGTCTCTCATACCACTGGTAGACGCAAACTCAGGAAGAGCCGAGTGATCACTTGCGTTTAGTACCTGATTAAAGTCCCCAAGAACAACCCAAGGAAGGCCTATGATGGACTGGTTCGATGCGGTAGTGGTTAATTCTGACCAGAGCAGTCGTCTTGAGATTCTGCAGTTAGAACCATAAACAACTGTTATAACAAAATTCTGAGCAATATAAGGAAGTTTCACCAAACAAGTTATTGCTTGGAGAGACTTAGAGATAACTGTAGTGCAAACCGAAGGATGCCAAAGAATAATTATTTTGCGTAAGTCAGAGAACTCGTAATTCCCTTCAAACGACCAACCAGGACAAATTCTGCTTATGAGAGACTTCGCCTTGTCCGGATGGGTGTGAGTCTCGATAAGACCGCCAAAAAGAGGTTGATTCTTAGTCAACCACTTCCTAATACACAGCCGCTTTACCCTATCATTTAGACCTCTTATATTCCAACCAAAGAAGTCTATAGTCATAAGGAAATGATAGAGTTAGGGGTTTGAAGGGCCCCTAGCCCTGGACTTTTCATGAGACGTTGAACCGTAATTCTTTTTAGCCTTTGAACTTCTCCGTTTCAGTAACCTTTTGGAGAGAACCTCAATGAATTTGTCACACTCGACATCGTCATAATGGTTATCATCCTCATCGGAGCTTGACCTACTTACTGAATCACTTCAGAGACCTCCGCAGAACGATGTGAATTGAATCCCGTTAAGTCTATGAAGAGTGACTGAATTGGGGTAACTGCTGGTGGCTTCTGCTATTTAGATTTAAGCTTGTTTTCAAGCCTATCCTTATTTACAAAAGGAGTTGGTAAATCCTCCAGAAGAGGCACCACCATTTCTGTAGTCAATGGAGGCTTTGGCGGGTCTTTAGTAGGCACAGTTACATCTTGCTTCACAGGAACAGAGGTAATCGGGGCATTGGTCTTTGGAACCCATTGCTGCTGAGGTTGAGGAACAATTGGGTAAACTTCTCTGATAGGGGCTTTTCCTTTTGCCTTTTCACGTTTAGCTCTGGGACAGGTACTTGTATCATGTTTTACCGAGTTACAGACAGTGCAAGTTGGTGGTGCAGAAGAGCAGCGAGAGAGGGTGTGACCTACAACCTTGCAGTGACTACAAATGGAAGGCAGCCAGGGACACGAGACACTTATTCTCGTGATCTCACCAGATTCGAACTGAGCATTTACTCCTTCCGGTAACGGCTTACGGGGGTCGATAAACGTAAGAACCTTGGCTACCTCGATATTAGTCAGGTTTAAAGTGGAAGGGTGCAGGCGAATCGGGTGCCCGACCAATCCTGCAATATATTCAAGGCCATCATCGTTGAAGAACTGCAGAGGGACTCCGGTGAAATCCAGCCAAACCGGAACCAAAGACAACTCAGGTTTCGACGGTTTCAGGCCCGGAGCCCATTTTGCCACAAACATAGCTTGTCCGTCGATTTACCAAAGGGATTGACTAAGAATACGGCGGCGCGTGTGAGGGCAAGGAACCTTGAAGAGGAAAGAGTTCCCATCCATTTTGGAGACAGCAATGTCCCTACGTTGCTTGCTCCAAATCCCGTTGACAATAGCATGAATAGCACCACGGGAAGGTGAATTCTCATAGAACTGTCCAATGATAAAAGAGTCCCAAGCCTTCTTGTTTTTTTCAATCACCGAATTTGGGATTTTTACACATGGTTCACCCGAGTCCAGTAAGAAGGCGGAGCCTTTTCGTTCGAGCTTCTTAGCACCACCTGAGAAGAGATCTTTCCATGGAGAAGTAGAAGAAACAGGTGGACTCGAGTTACCATTTAAAGTAGGCGACGCCAGCTGAGCTTCGGAAGAGGAGGCAAGCGATGCCAAGACAGGTGCAGGCACAGTCACGTCCGTAGACAGAGGTGGAGCGGCTACAGAGCTATCCCGAGGTTCTGAAGAGGCGATCTTCAGGGAACCTGAGTCAATTGTGTTTTCAACAGACGGAGAAGACACAACTGCAGGTAGCTCGGCGGCAGGGGAGACCAGATCGGGAAGAGAAGCAAGTGGAGGACCAGATCCAAGAAAGATGTGGCTTGGAGGAGAAGAACCAGATCCAGGGGAGATTTGGCTAGGAGGAGAGATAGAACGAGGATGGACCAAAGAAGGAGAAGAGGATAAGGGGGGTTCCATCTCGGCCGTGGAAGACGGGGGAGCCGACGCCGAGATCGACGCCGGTGGGAAAAAGAAAGGTTCGGCAATCGCACTTTTAGGTGAGAGACTATCGCACTTTTTTCACTTCTGAATACACCAAATATCACAATTTCGAAACTCTATCGAATTAAACATATTCTTTTAGAGGTTCAAGTCGCTAATCAATGGTACTAGAGATGAAAAGTGTCGTCACTAATCAATAGTTATCTTTGTCTAATCCGCGATGATATTGCAACGGTAGAATGTCCGAGGAAAACATTATAATTGATGTTGCAAATCGCTAAAATAACAAAATCCATTTTAATCTCTATTTGAGATGAGGAATTATTAAAAGTTATATTTAAGCATAAAGTGAATCATCATTGTTGTATGTGATGAATGCATGCTTCTTCTAACTTTTTATTATTTCTAGTTTTCGGAAACATCTCTTATTTCTTCAAATAAGAAGAAAAATGAGTGATTATGAACACCAGGAAGAATAAGATGTTGAAAAGTATGCATTCATCCTAGAGACAAATGTACCGATTTGCATACTCTTTAAATCTAGCTTTATATAATTCGTCTAAAAATGTTAAGAGCACCTCCAATGGTGGTGCTTAAGTAAGGTTCTTATGATTAAAATAATGTGAAATAATGGTAAGGAATTGTTTAAGGAACTTTGAAATTTGAGATTTAAAAGAGGGGTCCAATGGGAGAAGTTCTTAATGAGGTTCTTAAGATTAAAATAATAATATTTTTAAATTATAATATTAAAAAAAATGTAATTAATTTAAAATTATTGAAACTTATAAGTAATTTCATAACATATAACATATAATTATTTTACAAATGCAATTGAAAAACATATTATTAAAAGAAGTACATATTTAAAAGGAAATTAAACGCTTAATTCTACTCTTCATTTGTGCCGAACTTAATCCAAATATTCTCGACCAAATCCGCTTTCAATTGATTGTGGATGGCATTATCCGAACTCTGAGTCGATTGCTCATAATATTGTTGAGATTTGNACTCTGATTCTATTGCTCATAATATTGGTGAGATTTGAAGGTCAATTTGTATAAAATGTGTAATCTACTTGGGAAGTTCTGCTTGATTGTTCTTGTGTGAATTCAGAAATGTCCGNCCGATCTCGTTCATCTTCTACTATCATATTGTGTAATATGATACACGCTCTCATTATCTTGCCCACTTTTTCCTTATCCAAAAAACGAGCTGGGTTTTTTACTATAGCAAATCGAGCTTGCAAGACGCCAAAAGCTCGTTCCACATCTTTAGGTGCGGCTTCTTGGTGTGTAGCAAATAAAGACGCTTTCGGGCCTTGTGGAAGTGGAATAGATTGAATAAAAGTAGCCCAGTTTGGATAAATTCATCTGTAAGATAGTAACCCAAGCGATACTCGTTCCCGTTGACAGTGTATCTAACTTTTGGAGCTTTACCTTCAAAAATATCATCAAAGACCGGTGATCGATCTAGAACATTGATATCATTTAATGTACCTGGAGGTCCAAAAAATGCATGCCATATCCATAGATCTTGTGAAGCAACTGCCTCCAAAACGATTGTCAGCTTTCCAGAACCACGTGAATACATTCCTTTCCAAGCGGTCGGACAATTCTTCCACTCCCAATGCATACAATCAATGCTTCCTATCATCCCGGGAAATCCGCGTGCCTCTCCAATATCGAGTAGTAGCTGAAGATCATGCGGTGTGTGTTTTCTCAGGTATTCGTTGCCAAATAAAGATATGATTACGTCCACAAAATTTTGCAAACTTGAAATTGTTGTGCTCTGACCAAGACGGAGATATTCGTCAACCGCATCAGCTGGACATCCGTATGCCATCATGCGAATCGCGGCTGTTGACTTTTGAAGTCCCGTGAGACCATCTCTCCCCAGAGCATCCGGTCTTTGTTGAAAGAATTGATATTCAGTCGATAGTCGATCAACAATACGCAAGAACAACGGTCCTTCTTCGCGGTTCCGTTCAATATAAGCTCTTCTTCACGGTGGTTGTAAACTCTGCTCTACTTGATTTGAGAGATTTTGGAAGGCTTGATCGAATATTTGATCGGATATTGCATTCATTTCTCGATCTAGTGCTTGTTCGAAAACTCGATCCCAATTTCTATCCATGCGAGAATAAAAAAGAGAATGGGAGTTTGAAATTAAAAGAGAATGAGAGTTTGAAATTAAGAGAGAATGGGACTTTAAAAGAGAATGGGAGTTTGAAATTAAGATAGAATGAGACTTTGAAATGTTGTATACACGTTGAGTTTGAAATAAATAGATGTGAGTCTACAAACTGAAGCTCTATCTTATGCATTATATAATAATCAAAAGCCAAATTACTATACACATCACAAGCCATTTCACTATATACAAAATATGGAAGTATATGTCACAAGCAAGTATAGTTTTACACTTTGTTCCAATATGTCACAGGTTTGATACAAACAGAGTAAAAAAACAGTCTTGAAGCATTAAACTTTAGTCGTATATGTCACAAGACATGTGATCCGAGATATGAGCATATCAAAAGTAGCAACTTTGGTCGTATATGTCACAAGACATATGGCTCTTGAAACCGAAACAAAAACGCAAATTAAACCAAGAAACCATACAATGAAATACAATGAAATACCTATTTCGAGACCAAACAAGCATAAAAAACAAGAATCAAGATTCTCAACAGTAACGACATTGCGTCTGAGAATTAGACCAGATTTGTGTCTCTGATCGAATCTTCAGACGCAATGTTCGCTACTGTTTTGAGAATTAAACAAACTCATACTCAAATGCATCTATGTATCAATGTCTGACTGGTGAGAATTTGCAAACCAAAGCGGCATTGTGTCCCATTATTTGTGTCTCTCTACAAATATTGGGACATCATGCACGCTTTGGTTTGCAAGTTCTCAAGCAACCACATTACTTCAACAAGATTACCTAGATATATAACTTTATCTACAACAAAGTGCCTCAGTAATTTGCAATCCGATTAAAATATGAAACGCGTGCATCAAGCAAATGCATCACAACTGAGCCGAATGGATATAATACCTATCTAAATCCAATACAAGACCTATCTAAATCCAATACAATACCTATCTATACTATTTATTCCCAGAAAGAGAGACTTAGCTTTAATGAAGTCACGGC
>OVAU01002821.1:0-11909 GCA_900406315.1 Biscutella laevigata subsp. laevigata
CGTGTTACATCATCCAGCTCAGCGGTCATCGCATCACGCTATTTCGGATCTCGCATAGCCTAGTTCACTGTCGATGGGATGTATGGCTTGGTAGTGGCGAGAAGGGAGAATTTTGTTTTAGAGCGAGTGATGTTGTTTTTAGACCGAGTTTGCCTAGGATGATTATTGAGGTCGGTTATCGGTGGGGATTGGTCGGAACAGTGGCTAAATTGATCGGAGGTGGAGGAGTCGGTGGGTGAGGAGATGATGGAAGAGATGGATCGGTGATGTTGGAAGGGGAAGGAGTGATAGTGGATTGAGAGCAGTTGGGCCAGTGTTTGGGGAAGGTATGAGAGTGGGTTGAGGGCTATGTGGGCTCGAATTGGTTAATGGGCCTAAGGGAGAAGAATTTGTACCTATTGAAGCTTCAACTGGGCCCATTTCTTCTTCAGAAACATGAGGAGTACTCTGAATAGACGAGCTCAGCGATGTCGAAGACATGGCCGGCGTGACTTCCAGGCGATGTTCCGAGCACGAAGGCGACGGCAGAAGAGCATGTACGAGCGACGAAACAGGGATAGCAATGGCTAGTGGTGATGAAGATGTGTGGATTTCTTTGATTGTTGCAGATTGAGATGAAGGTTTTTCAAGAATCGACTGAGGGAGAGGGAACAAATCCTCCACGAATTGGACATGGCGAGAGGCATACACGCGGCCAGAGATGGGTTCCAGACAGAGATACGCACTTTGATGAAGAGAGTATCCAACGAACACGCACCGAGTCGATCGATTAACGAGTTTGTTCGCGAAATATGGTTGGAATAGCTTGAGATATGGAGAGGTGTTGAATAGCTTGAGATATGGAGAGACACTGTTCAACATCGGAGTATGCATTCAGTTGATTAAGTACACCGTGGTTGCGAAAGCATAGGGCCAGTAGTGCTTGGGAACACCAGCTTCACTAAGCAATGTCAATCTTGTCTCGACCAGGTGCGGGTGCTTCCGCTCTGCGACTCCGTGATAAACTCAATTTTACTATGGATTAGTAAAATGGTCGTCAATGTAGTATAATGGGAGGGGGAAAGTCGAACCAATCTCAAGTGGTAACAACACACTAGTTCTGTGATGCTAATTCACTAAGTCTATGTGGAATCGATAGGGTTTGTTTGTCACTAACAATCCTAATTAAGCAAATTAAGTAAAATAAAACGAAGTGCAAAAGTCAACCAGAAAGTCAATGAGATCGAAGAAAATGTAATTTCAAGAATTAAAACAAGTACATAGACCAGGGTAATCGAAATGGGCAGTCAATTGAATTACTAATGATGTTAAATTTCACAATCTAGGTTTGTCTTATGTCTAAGAAACTCAATTCTAGGCTAGTTCACTCTCGTGATAAAAACCCCTTTCCTAATCACACAACTACACAATCTCTTGGCTAATATCACAATTAAGAAGCAATGAGAACAATTTCATGTAACAATTTATCAATCCTTAATCAATCGATTTGAAAAAATCAATAAACAAATGATTAAATGGTTGGGGAATTTCATCGAACAACTCTCGGGTGAGAAATTCCCTAAGTTCATAAAATAAGGTGATCAATCAAATCTAAGCATTAAAAGCAATAATCATGGAGAAGACAATTTCTATTTAGTCCTAGACATCAAAAGCGATCAAAATCAACCCAGATCTACCCTAATCCATGATGTTAAAGGGGCTACTCACACATCATGAACAAAACACTTTGGGAGTTTTTGTTCATGGGGTGAGGGATAAAAATGAAACAAAGAAATGAAAATCAAAGAAGAAATTAAATTGCAATAGAGTAATCAAGTAATCTCAATACATAGCCTCTAGAGAGGAAAAACTCTTAACTAAGAAACTAGATAAAAAACTTGATACTAGGGTTTTAGTTCTTGGGCCCCTTTATACTTGGCCAAAATAAAACATAAAAAAGGAATAAGTTTTGTCTCGTCGGGGTCTCCGCCGGTCAGTGCAGACCGGTGCACTTGACCGGTGGTCTTCATGCATAGGTTCCTGCTCGGCATTCGCCGGGCAGTACAGGTCGGTGCACTTGATCGGCGGGCTTCATCTGTAACAAGTCTAGAGCTTCCACCGGTCTGTGTTGACCGGTGGAGGTATTGCAGTTGGGCCTGTTGGACACACGCCAGTCTGGTCTAACCGGTGGTGACGGCCCGATTGTCCCTGCCGAACGTGTGGCGGTTTGTCTTGACCGATGTGCCTCCTGGATCTGGGACTTAGCAAATTTTCGCTCCTAAAATGCTCCATAATTGCTCTGTTCCTCGCCTTAGTCTCCTCTGCACCTGAAATGTCAAATANGATGTGCCTCCTGGATCTGGGACTTAGCAAATTTTCGCTCCTAAAATGCTCCATAATTGCTTTGTTCCTCGCCTTAGTCTCCTCTGCACCTGAAATGTCAAATACTATGCAAATTCTGTACCTGAAATGTCAAATACTATGCAAATGCAACCTAAGAGACTCTAAAATGCATCATAAACTAACACAAAACGAATGAAAACTGATAGTCAAAACCATCAAAATACGCACACATCAATTCCCTCAAACTTATCCTTTGCTTGCCCTCAAGCAAAACCAAGTATAAGCAAAAGGTCGAGGTTTGAAAAAACAGGTACTTCAGAACCAAAGACAGAACATTCTCAATGTAGCTTCCATACTCATCTTATCATTCAAGCAATGTTATAATCCGCTATTATTACCAAGTGAAGGCGGTCCACTTAACCAACTTAGATTGCTTTCCTACATTCAATTAGCGAAGAGTGAAACATGATCAAGACATACACAATGGTTTCAATCGGTTTGGATTAATGGGGACTAATGCAAAAGAGAAAGTTCCACACAAGGCATGAAGGCCGATTGTAATTTGGTTTCTCTCGCGGAGTGAAAGAATTATAGCAAAATAAGGAAAGACAAAGAGCAAACTTTGACACTTGTATCTGCCCACTCATATTCTTTTAAACTTTTTTCTTCACCACCTTTCTTTTCACTTAGGGATTTTTCTCAAACTATACTCTTCTTCTTATTTCTAACTCCAATGCTCTTCTTTTTCTTTGTTTCGTTTTATTTTCTAGCCTTAATTTTTGCAACCGTGGAGTGTCTTTTCTTTTCATTTATAGAGTCTACTAAGTCTTTGACTTTTCTTATCTTATCCCTCTTTCATACTTTTTATTCCTTTTGGCGATTCTTTTTCTTTCTATCTCTTTTCAAGCTTTTCCCAATATCAATCTCATAAATCCAAGCTTAGTTCTCCCCATGACAAGATCGAAACCAAGTCTTAGAGATACCCAAGCTTTTCTTTTCTTTTCATTTCATCCCTAACGTCCTAAGCTACCCAAATAGATGTTCTCTATTGTCGCTCTCTATACTTTCATTTTTTTGCAAAATCACAATCACTAAATCAAACAAAGAGAGCTTACACAAGTGTTTAGGCCAATGGTGCAAAAGGGTTAGAGGAAATCATCCTAAAAATGAGAATGACCAAATTGAGCTAAATGTGTTTAGGCTAAGATGCTCAATTTCGTGCTTGAATATAGAAAATACCATGGATGTATTATGCAACAAAGATCATGCTAATTAAAGTTCAGGATTAAATTCATATCATAATTGAAAGCAACCTTAGGCTAGCAAGCTTCTCATTCCTCTCCACCTAGCTTTTTAAACATTAAGATCCAGTGCTATGAACTTCAAGATTTTTCAAGACTACTAGGTTTGATTATGATAAAAATTCTAAGGTTCTTCAGTTAATTCTTGAAAACATTTAATGAACCCTTTATGAGACTTAATTCTAAGCTAAATGCAATGCAATCTAGATGCAAAATCCAAATAAAAATTTGAAAATTTTCAGGTTATAAAACATAAGATGCAATGCTAATGAGACTCAATCATAAAACAAAACAGTAAACAATATCATTAGATGAGAGGTGGCTCATCCCCCCAAACTTAAACAACACAGTCTCTGTGTGTCCAAATCGGAAGAAGGTAACCGAGACTAGGAGAGCAAATATGAAAATTACAAAGGTGAGAGCGGTACCCTCTCTGGAGTGTGCGCCGGTGTGCAAGTCGGTGGTATTGCCAAAACCTGACCGAGAATATCTGAATGAACCTGTAACGATCATTAAGCATAGAAAACAAAATCCAAAAAGACTAAGTCTAAACAACTAAAGAAAGAAAGTAAAATGAAAATGCAGAAAATCAAAGCATATATAAATAAAAGGATAGCATGAGACTTCGTCCCACGTGAGCTTGTTTAACGTCCCTGAGCTTGACGTTTTTCTTTCCTCATTGGGATTGAGGTGGGTTTGAAAGAGAGAAGACTTCTCCCTTTTCTGTACTCTCATTTTCCATGTAAGGCTTGAGTCGATGACCATTAACCACAAACTCTTCGCAATTCTTGTCCAACAGGACCACTGCTCCATATGGACGAGCTTCCTTTACTGTGAATGGTCTTGACCATTTTGATTTGAGCTTCCATGGGAATAGTTTCAGTCTTGAATTATACAGCAGGACCATGTCGCCCTTTTTGAAGTCCTTGCGTTGAATTCTCTTATCATGAAAGGCCTTAATGCGTTCCTTGTAGATCCTTGCACTATCATAGGCGTCGAGTCTGATCTCATCTAGTTGCATTTCCCGTCTTTCCCTTGCAAATTTCACATCGAAGTTCAGACGCTTTACTGCCCATAATGCTTTGTACTCTAGCTCTACTGGAAAATGACATGCTTTCCCATACAACATGTTGAAAGGTGTAGTGCCTAGAGGAGTCTTGAATGTTGTCCTGTAAGCCCACAAGGCATTATCCGATTTCATTGACCAGCCTTTTCGACTCACACCCACTGTTTACTCAAGAATGCCCTTAATCTGTCTATTAGAGACTTCAACTTGGCCACTTGTTTGAGGGTGGTATGGGGTCGCTACCTTGTGCTTGACACCATGCTTCCTTAACAGGGTATCAAAAACTGTATTTATGAAATGTGATCCATCATCGCTGATGACCACTTTTGGTGTTCCGAACCTAGAAAAAATTACACTCTTGAACATCTTGAGAACTACCTTAGCATCGTTCATGGGGCTTGCAATCGCTTCGACCCATTTGGAGACATAGTCTACCACTACCAAGATAAATTTGTTCCCATAAGAGGATGAGAATGGTCCCATGAAGTCGATGGCCCATACATTAAATACCTCGACTTCCATTATCGGGTTTTGAGGCATCTCGTTCCTCTTACTGATGTTCCCCCTCCTTTGGCAAGTGTCGCATCTCTCTATGAATCAATGAGTGTCCTTAAACATTGTAGGCTACCAAAAACCTGCTTGTAGGATTTTTGCAACCGTCTTGAAGTTTGCGAAATGACCCCCATAGGTGGATCCATGACAATGTGTTAGGATTCCTTCGACTTCCTCCTCTGCTACGCATCTGCGATACAAGCCATCCTTACTCAGGGTGTACAAAAATGGTTCATCTCAGTAAAATCTCTTAACTTCCTTCAGGAACTTTTTCTTCAGATATCCTTCCAGAGCTGGCCGTTCTGTTCCACATTCTAGATAGTTCAATATATCCCCATACCATGGATCATTTGATTGAACACTGGTTATTGACCTCACGTCGTAACTTGGCCTTGGGGTCCTTTGACATCGCTGAGGGTTCCTGATATGTCCTGTTTTTAGTGGTTTAAGTCCCATGTTTTGATGGGATGATAGACCCCCTTTATGATTTATTAACGTGCTTTTGGAGATTTTTCATCTCCTTTTAGGATTTCACAGGTCTGGAGAGGATTATTGAGAAAATGAGCTTTTGGTTATTTGGAGGTGCAGAATTATGCAGAAGCATCAGATGTTTGGTAACGGTTGGATAACTTCCCGATGTTGTATCAAGCTGAATTTTTGACACACGATAGCCACATGAGTTAGATTTTGTTTGGTGGTGGTTTGAAGGCATTCTAAGCAGAGGTTGAAGAGTTACACTATTTTTATTGAAGACCTATCCGTCTTGCGCTCAGAAGACAAACGTGCAGGAATTCATGATCTGTAAGGCTGGGTTCAATCGAACCACTTTGAGTTTGATTGAACCATTTTCAAAACAAGACCGTTCGAACCGTCGCGCAAAATCCGGGATTCGGTGACGGGATGTTGCCGGTTCGATCGAACCATACTTCAGTTCGATCGAACCATAAAGATAAAATCCCAAAAGTTGCGCTTCGAAGCCCAGACCCACTTGTTACCCTGNGTTGCCGGTTCGATCGAACCATACTTCAGTTCGATCGAACAATAAAGATAAAATCCCAAAAGTTGCGCTTCGAAGCCCAGACCCACTTGTTACCCTGATGACATCACAAGACACTATAAAAGCACTAGAGAGACATGAGTTTTGTCACGCTTTTTCCTTAATATTTCCAGCTTATTGTTTTCTACAACTAGGGTTTTTGATTTTGATTTGCTAGGGGAGATAAATTTAGAATTTGCAACTATGTATCTGGAACCCCTGTTTTGATTCTATTTGAGTACTGATTTATGCTTTCAACTATGTTTTGTTTGATTGCCATGATTATGTCTGAGTAGATCATTAGATCGGATCTAGGGTTGCACAAAAGGGTCTGCTAGGGTTCATGTTCATATTAGGTTTAGAGAAAAGATAAACTAAATCCTTTGGGGACTGATATGTAACCTGGTTTCAATTTGACAAGTTGAATCTGAGGTTTAGGATGATTCAAGTCTGACAAACACCTATTGAATCACCCAGATTAGTATCTAAAGGATTCTCAAGGATCCTCTTCTAAGTACTGAATTGAAGTCTGACTTTGAACTGACAAATCAAGTCTAGGCTAAGGTAGATTCGAGCCTGAAAAGCACCAAATCGGATCACCCAAGTCAGTAATTAGAAGAGTCAGGAATTGATCGATTCAGCCTAACAAACATGATCGATCATTCCCAGTGAGGCAGACTAAATTAGATTAATTACTGGCTAATGCTCTTGTTGAGCGTTGAGTGACGAACGCGAGGTGTTCAAAGAGTTAGTCCAGAATCTAATTTATGTTATGTAGATCCCAAATTCTTTTCTCAACCACATGTCTGAACTGTTCCCGCAAAAAACCCTTTTAAACTTTAGGTCTGATTGCTTGCTTATCTGATTTTTAACCTACGTTGTTCTATTTACTGCTTTCATCACCTCATCATTGCCTGCTAAATCAACCTCTCTTTACTCAGTCTTGCCTGTCTCTTTGTGTTAGTCTTTAGTCTATGTGGATTCGATCCCTAAGTACTACAGTTGACAGTCTGTGCACTTGCAGACAATTAGCTGTCTAGGGTAAAACCTGAGTGACATCAGTTCCTAATGCCATTAGTTGCTCTTCTGGTAGTGAATCATTTATAGGCACATCATCGAAAACCCGCAACCTAGATAGGTGATTTGCAACACCATTTTCAAACCCCTTTTTGTCTCTAATCTCTAGATCGAATTCTTGAAGTAAGAGGATCCACCTGAGCAGTTTTGGCATGGCATCCTTTTTAGCTAGGAGGTGTCTTGGCGCAGCATGGTCTGTGAAGACTATCACCTTGGACCCCACTAAGTATGATATGAACTTCTCAAAGGCGAAGACAATCGCTTACAACTCCTTCTCAGTCGTGGCATATTTAGTCTGAGCTTCATTCAATGTCTTGCTTGCATAATATATGACATGCAGCTTCTTGTCATTCCTCTGGCCTAGAAGTGCTCCTACTGCGTAATCACTCGCATTACATGTTATTTCAAAAGGGAGGTTCTAGTCTAGTGGTTGCACAATTGGGGCACTTATCAGCTCTTTCTTGATGCTTTACAATGCATGCATGCATTCATCATCGAAATGAAATTCAGTCTCCTTACAGAGAACAACCTCGTTAGGGGTATGACAATCTTAGAAAAATCATTAATGAACCTCCTGTAAAAACCTGCATGCCCCAAGAAAATTTGGATACCTTTAACCGAATTCGGGGGTCCCAGATTAATCATCACATCGATCTTGGCCTTGTCAACCTCAATGCCCTCCTCAGATATTTTGTGTCCCAGAATAATTTCATCCCTAACCATGAAATGACACTTTTCTCAATTCAGAACCAGGTTGGTTTCTTCACAGCGCTTGAGTACCTTGCAAAGATTAGACAAACACGCAGAAAAAGACGAACCATGCACAGAGAAGTCATTTATGAAAACTTCAACTACTTCCTCTATCAAATAAGAAAAGATAGACATCATGCATATTTGAAAAGTAGCTGGTGCATTACATAGCCTGAATGGCATCCTTCGTTATGCAAAGGTGCCATAAGGGCATGTGAAAGTGGTTTTTCCTTGGTCGTCCAGGTGAATTGGAATTTGGAAAAACCCAGAATATCCATCGAGGAAACAGTAATATGGGTGGTTTGATAGTCTTTCTAGCATCTGGTCGATGAAAGGGAGAGGAAAATGGTATTTTCTGGTGGCAGCATTCATTTTTCTATAGTCTATACACATTATGTGCCCGGTTATGGTTCTAGTGGGAATCAGCTCGTCATTATCATTCTTAACGGCTGTGATTCCACCTTTCTTTGGAACAACATGCACATGAGAGAAGTTGCTGTCCGAAATTGGGTAAATTATTCCAGCATCTAAGAGTTNGATGAAAGGGAGAGGAAAATGGTATTTTCTGGTGGCAGCATTCATTTTTCTATAGTCTATACACATTATGTGCCCGGTTATGGTTCTAGTGGGAATCAGCTCGTCATTATCATTCTTAACGGCTGTGATTCCACCTTTCTTTGGAACAACATGCACATGAGAGAAGTTGCTGTCCGAAATTGGGTAAATTATTCCAGCATCTAAGAGTTTAAAATTTCCTTTGTTACTACCTCTTTTAAATTTGGATTCAATCTTCTTTGGTGCTTATTTGAGGACATGAATTTGTTTTCTAAATGTATTCTATGCATGCACAATGAAGGGGAGATCCCTTTAATATCATTCAGAGAATAACCAATAGCTTTCCTAAAACGCTTTAGCTCTCTAACCAGGCAGTCGATTTCATCGTTATTCAATGCATCATTAACAATTACCGGGTAGGTAGAGTTTNTCAGAGAATAACCAATAGCTTTCCTAAAACGCTTTAGCTCTCTAACCAGGCAGTCGATTTCATCGTTATTCAATGCATCATTAACAATTACCGGGTAGGTAGAGTTTGTCCCCAAGAAAACATACATGAGCCCCTTAGGGAGGGGTTTGTCAGGGGCACCTAAGAGTTTGTCCAATTTTTCATAGTTTATGCAATCTCCTAAATTTTGCTCTTTTCACTTTAATAAGATAATTCAACTGTCCGATTTGTTATTTTTCGGGGGAAAAAACTCATTTTTATCGTCTAAAATTGTTGACTTGTCTAAGCAGCAGCAGTGAAATCTCAGCCGTAAATCTCGATGAAGACGACGAGAGCTACTTCACCGTCATCAACATTGTTTGAATCTTCTAATTCGCAGCTAGCAATTGATAACCATCAAAAAGAAGAAATATCCATTTAAGGAGTGAAGATTCTAGTTAATGGGAGACTTCTATTTTCACATGTTTAAGCTTATTAACAAAAGAAAACTCTCCATCTAACGTCTTCTACTTCTTCTTCCCTTCTTCTTCTTCTTCTTTCCCTTTTCCATTCTTCTGTTTTCTCACCTCTGTCTCTGTAATTTCCTCCATTTCTTGTTACAGGTAAACATCAAATTCTTTGTTTTATGGTTTTTTTTAAAATCTCCTCTTCTGAATGATAATGATGAGGCTTATGAGTTGCTTCTTCATATTGAATCCATGAGGAGCCAATTTTTTTGTTTCATATAACGGTTAATCAGATTACTTCTTCGAGTAGGAGGTAAATTTCAGGGGAAATTACTAGTGTTGGAGGAGGAGGAGTCGACGAATCGGAGGTGAATCAGTTTGATTAGTCCGATGAAATCTATGCGGAATCAACTATGGATGAAGAAATTGAATAGGGAATCGATAGTTAGATGAGGTCTATCAAATCAAATTTTGGAGAATCCATGACGCCGCCGAATCGGTCAGTTAGAGCAGATGATGATGATGAATCCATGGAATCGAAAAGGGGAAAACTTCTGATTTGTGAAAACGTTTGGCTGGTTGAGAAATTAAATGACAAAACTTTTCCATTTTTTGTTAATTTAATTATTTTGAAATTATTTAAAACTATACTAACTCAACAAACTATATGTTCCTACCTGATAATTCCACTTATTTAGCTGACTCAGCAAACAATAGTAAAGGGGTACAATCAACATTTTAAACGGAAAAATAAACGTTGTTACATTTGGGGTATGATTTGACCATATTTACTGAGTATATATCTAAACTTTAAATTTTTATAGACTTGAGATAGCTGTAAGCACTCATATGAAGATTGAATATGTATTTTCACACATGCTTATAATGCAGGCATGTATATGCCATTTGCCCAATTGAAACCTCACTGGTTCACTATGCACAGAGAAAATAAGGAGAGACTCAAAAGGCAAGTAAAGATTTGATGACTTTTTTTTTTTTTTTTTGTCAACGATTTGATGACTTCTTTTTAATCATGTTAATAGTATTAATCATATTAAGAAAAAAGAACGTTGACAAAAAAGAGGAAAAGAAAAAAGAACATACACCATTACTGCTCTATGCGCTTGACAGATTCCAGGAAGTAAGGAACACAAAATCCCCAAGGCTTAAAGAAGACAAAAACACTTGAATTGGATCGGTGGTGATTTGAGAAGAATTGTTGACATGAGCATTGTTACCGCTCGGTGATCCGTCTTCTATTGCCCATTCTGCGGTTCTTCTTATAGCTTCTTCCTCTTAAGCCTGACATCATAAAGCGGTTTAAACTCCTAATAAATACATAGATGATAGAACAAAACCGATCAATTCTCCAAGCTCCCACTTTAGTTTTAGAGAAACCTTAACGGGTTTGATATAACGTACTTATAAGGATGATGTTGTAGTTTCTAATCTATTACTACTCATGAAAATCATTTAATATGCAATGGAATAAATAGAAACGATTTGGCTTCATTAGAAATAGTTAAGAATTATGCTGTAGTTATTTAAACATTAATTAGGAAGTGTACGCGAATTAATACGTGAAACCGAAATAGTTTTATTACTATTCTATACATTTGAGATAAAACGTAGGTTTTTTAAAGCAATTTCTAATTCACTATTTACTAAAAAGGTATAATTAGTAATTAGAAAAGGTTAGGTGTCAACTTCTACACAATTTGAGATTATGATGTGGCTAGTCCTAAGAGGCTCCAAAACCTTACTTTCATATAGTACTAGAGAAAGGTCCGCGTTGTATGAGATTAAAATTTATGGTAAAATCTAAATTATTTATTCATTACTGGTNAGATTAAAATTTATGATAAAATCTAAATTATTTATTCATTACTGGTTTTTTTGTTATAGTTAGAAAATTGTTCTTAGAAATTATTTATCCTATAAAGTAATTATCTTCTACAATAAATATATTTATAGTGAAATTTGTAAATACAATCTAAAATATTGATATTATTTGGTCCTCGTAGATCATCTAGCATTATTGAGAAATCTTATATTCTTCTTGTGTAATTTTAGATTGTATAATTTCTAACTCGTCGATTACAACTTGAATATCTAATACTCTCGAAATATTCAAACTAAAATCTTCTAATTTGAAAAATATATCTAGAGTTTCATGTGGTTAGGTCAAGAGGTAATTGTATAACATGCTGTATAAAGAAATATTGTTTGATACTTATCAAAAATACATGCGAAGATCAAATTTAAGGTAATCTTTGGGAAGTTTTGACTCGTCAATCCTATTCGAAGTATGAATTCATGATATTCGTGCAATGACATCTTCAAAAATAAAAATGAA
>OVAU01002822.1:0-11909 GCA_900406315.1 Biscutella laevigata subsp. laevigata
TTTTGCCTTTAATCTGTCATATGTGTCAGTGAGCAATCTATTGTAGCTTTTGGTTGATTTGCAAGTCCAATGCTTTGTCTGAATACAAAGATTCAAGACCTACAGTTTATGGGATCAAGTGTGGTTGCAATCTCTATTTGTCCATTGTTTGAGTGATATCGACTTTTGCCTTAATCTGTTGTAGCTTTTGGTTGATTTGGGAGGCTCTTTTGGTAGCTAGTGGTTCAAATCTGCATTAGTGTTGTTTGTAAATACCTATTGATGTAAATTGTAAGATGTCAACTGGTTCAGATTTGCTGTTTTTTCTACATATATATGTTGATATTGTTTGAAATCATACAAAAATATCATCTCTCTTTATAGAGTTGTTCGATTAATGTTTTTTTTTTTTTAAGAACTCCATTTTTAGAACCTTTGATGGACAAGCTTTTAACAAAAACATACTTAGGAGTTCTTAGCTTTTGTTTTTGGATTAAATTTGATTATTTTATACTTAAAACCTTTTTTTAACAAACCATTAGTGGAGATGCTCTGTACCAATACAANGCTTTTGTTTTTGGATTAAATTTGATTATTTTATACTTAAAACCTCTTTTTAACAAACCATTAGTGGAGATGCTCTGTACCAATACAAATTGCACAATAAACCAAAAGTGGAGATTTGGGCCCACGTGGATAGATGAGGGAGAGTTAATGTCAGATAGACAAAAACATAACTGTTACGTGTGTTTAAGCCCATCTCATCCAAATCTAACCGTTGGATCAACTAACTCTACACTTCTTCATAAAACGGGTCAACGATGGTTTTCGGTTTCGGGTTTACATAAACAGATCCCTGCAAATTTCTACTACGGTCCATGTTCTTTTAAACATAGAGAAAGACTGATTCTTTTCATTATTGTCGTTACTAAAGATGTCTTTGTTCTCAATAAAATATCATTTCATTGAGCAATTGTGGTGGAATCAACACACCAAACACCATGATTGCTTCCAAATCCACCTAAAACAACTTGAGAGTTTTTTTTGAGGATATGGATATCAGATCTGTGATGAGAGGAGAAGCTGGAGAAGAGACAGTGGCTTGGAGATTCTTTACCAGAGATGTTCTTCCGTTTCCTGCCATGTTTACAGTGGAGTGTATCACTGTTGGATCGAACACACTTTACAAAGCTGCATCTTTAAAAAAATTGAACTTCTACGTCTTTGTCTTATACTCTTATGTTGTTTCCACACTTCTCCTTCTTCCTCTCTCTTTCATCTTCGGAAGGTATTTGTCTCCTTTATCTACTCTTTTGCCCTCTATAAATAATCGAACAATACGAAGTTAGTTATTTTTTACAGGACAGGAAAATTACCTTCAGACAAGTCTTCTCTCTTCTTCAAAATTTTCTTACTTGGACTTGTTGGGTAGTATTACAACCTCTGGTTCTAGATATCTGGAGTCTGTTTGTTAGTGTTCTTAACTTGAGGTTATCAGGTTCATGTCTCAGATAGCTAGTTGCTATCAGAGCCATGGAACTCTACTCTCCTCCTTCTCTAAACATTTCTAATTGCGTCACTATCAAGCTCACCGAAAGAAACTATATCCTATGGAAGAATCAGTTCGAGTGTTTTCTATCAGGTCAGGGATTGCTAGGGTTTATCAACGGTACCACCACAGCACCTCCTTCTACTCTACAAGTCCCAAATATAGATGGAAGGCCACATGAGGTTTCCAATCCAGAGTACCAAGTTTGGATCAGATCTGATCAGGTTGTTAAATCATGGTTACTGGGTTCCTTCTCTGAGGATATTCTAAGCGTTGTAGTAGATGCTACAACGGCTCAAGAGGTATGGCTATCTCTAGCTAAACATTTTAACAGAGTATCGTCTGCCAGACTATTTGAGTTGCAGAGAAAGTTACAAACCTCAGTAAAAGGAGGAAAAACCATGGCTGAGTATCTCAAAGAAATCAAGTCGATCTGTGACCAGCTTGCCTCAATCGGAAGTCCTGTTAATGAGAAAATGAAGATTTTTCCAGTCTTACATGGACTTGGAAGAGACTATGAACCTATCAAAACAAGTATTGAAGGAACTATGGATTCTCTTCCCAGTCCAACATTTGAAGATATCGTACCTAGACTAACAAGTTTTGCAGATCGTCTGGAAGGCTATATCACTGAGACTTCTGTCTCACCTCATCTGGCTTTCACTGTGAACACAACAAACTCAGGTCACTACAACAGTTACAACAATGGTCGTGGACAGTATAATCAGAGACACAATGGAAACCGTGGTAGAGGCTCTTACAGAGGGTCGTTTTCTACCCGAGGAAGGGGTTTTCATCAACAAATATCGTCTGCCTCAGGATCATCTGCTGGATCGGTTGTCTCTACAGATAGACCTGTTTGTCAAATCTGTGGAATGCAAGGACATAACGCATTAAGATGTTGGCACAGATTTGATAATGCATACCAGTCTGAAGACTTACCAAGCGCTATGACTGCCCTGCAAATTACTGATGTCAGCGATAACTCTGGATATGAGTGGTTACCAGATACCGGAGCTACGGCTCACGTGACGAACTCTCATCATAACCTTCAGCAAGCTCGGCCTTATATGGGAACTGACACCGTCATGGTTGGAGACGGGAACTATCTCCCTATAACCCATACTGGCTCCGCTTGTCTTCCTTCTACATCAGGTACACTTCCTTTGAAAGATGTTCTTGTTTGTCCAGATATCGCTAAGTCTCTGCTCTCTGTTTCAAAGATTACTTCAGATTATCCTTGTGTTTTTGAATTTGATTGTGATGGGGTAATTGTAAAGGACAAAGTAACCAGGAGAGTTCTAACCTTGGGAAGAAACCGTGATGGTTTATACACGCTGGAGGAACCTAAGCTCCAAGCATTCTATTCTTCCAGACAACAGTCCACTTCCGCTGATGTTTGGCATAGAAGGCTAGGCCATCCAAATGATCGCATCCTCCAGCTGCTATCTGCAAAACAAGCTATTTCAGTCAATAAGAGCTCCAAGAAGCCTTGTGAAGCCTGTCAACTTGGAAAAGCTCTAAGTTACCATTTTCTACTTCCAGTTTTTCTGCTAAAAGACCCTTAGAAAAGATTCATTGTGATCTATGGGGCCCTGCACCTACTGTTTCTGGTCAGGGTTTTCGTTACTATGTAATCTTCATAGACCATTGGTCTCGGTACTGCTGGTTTTACCCGCTCAAGTTAAAGTCAGACTTCTATGATACATTTTGTGTTTTTCAGAAGCTTGTTGAGAATCAATTTCAAACTAAAATCTCTATTTTTCAATGTGATGGGGGAGGCGAATTTACAAGTAATAAATTCCTAAGTCATCTGCAACAATCTGGCATTCAACAGAGAATCTCATGCCCTTATACACCACAACAAAATGGCTTGGCAGAACGCAAACATAGACAAATCACAGAGCTAGGGTTGTCTATGATTTTTGAGAGTAAAGTACCTCTTAAGTATTGGGTTGAAGGATTCTTTACAGCCAACTTCCTCAGCAATTTGCTACCACACTACTCTCTCCCCTCAGATAAGTCTCCTTACGAAATCTTATTTGGTACTGCTCCTGAGTATACTGCTCTCCGAACCTTCGGATGTGCTTGTTATCCTACACTCCGAGATTACACAACAACAAAATTCGAGCCTCGATCATTGCTATGTATTTTTCTAGGGTACACTGCAAAGTATAAAGGGTATAGATGTTTACACTTACCTACAGGAAGGGTCTATATCAGTAGACACGTGATATTCGATGAACTCAGATTCCCATTTTCAGAAGGGAACCAAAATCAGCCCATACCAGACACATCTTCTCTGCTAAATAATTGGCAGCAAAGCTTTTCAGTACCAATTTCAGCTCCAGTTCCCCTAGCTACAGCTGCTCCTAACTTATCATCAACTCATTGGTCTGATCAAGAGTTTTCTCCTTCCTCCGATACTCCGTTGCTACTGCAAGACGACACTCTTCCTTCAGCTGAATCAGAAACTTCTTCTAATGCTTTCATCTCCGACTTCATCTCCGACTTCTCCTCAAAGGCCTGACATGGTTCTGAATAGTGCTGGGGAGTGTTCTGGGCGTACNGTCTTCCTTCAGCTGAATCAGAAACTTCTTCTAATGCGTCTTCATCTCCGACTTCATCTCCGACTTCTCCTCAAAGGTATGACATGGTTCTGAATAGTGCTGGGGAGTGTTCTGGGCGTACGACAGGCTCTGATCCTGATTCTATAGGCGACAGCGCTCCCATTGCCACTTCAGAACCTATCAGTCAAACGAATGAGGATCAGAATTTAGCTCATCCTATGGTTACTCGTGCAAAGTCTGGAATTACAAAACCAAATCCTAAGTATGTTCTAATGACTCAGAAAGTTGCTTACCCGGAACCAGCCACTGTCAAGGAAGCATTAAAAGACTCTGGTTGGTCAGCTGCAATGCAGGAAGAAATAGACACCTGCAATGAAACAAAAACATGGTCCTTAGTCCCTTTTTCACCAGATATGAATATTCTCGGAAGTAAATGGGTGTTTAGAACTAAACTTCATGCGGATGGGATCTTGGATAAACTCAGGGCAAGACTAGTAGCCCAAGGTTTTACCCAAGAGGAAGGCATCGATTACTTTGAAACCTACAGTCCTGTAGTTCGCACAGCCACAGTTCGTCTGGTCCTGCACATTGCAACAATTAGAAACTGGGAACTTAAGCAAATGGACGTTAAAAACGCATTTCTACATGGCGAATTGAAGGAGACAGTTTATATGTACCAACCTGCTGGGTTCATTGATACAGCAAGACCAAATCACGTCTGCCTTCTTCACAAATCTATCTATGGTCTTAAGCAGTCTCCGCGCGCTTGGTTTAATAAGTTCAGTGACTACCTAATTGAGTTCGGGTTCACATGTAGTCTCAAAGATCCTTCGCTCTTCATCTGTACAAGAAACAACGACATGATTATCTTATTACTCTACGTCGACGACATGGTTATCACAGGAAACAGTTCAGTCTTAATGGAGTCTCTGCTGAACGATTTGAATAAACAATTTCGAATGAAAGATTTGGGAAAACTACACTACTTTCTGGGTATTCAGATTCAAGATTATGGACATGGAATCTTTGCATCACAGCAAAAATATGCTGAAGACTTACTTGCTCTGTCTTCCATGTCTGACTGCTCTCCCATGCCCACTCCTCTGCCTCTTCAACTCGATCGTGTACCGGATCAGGATAAATAATTTCCGAATCCAAAATTCTTCAGAAGTCTCGCTGGAAAACTCCAGTACCTGACATTAACACGCCCAGATATTCAGTTTGCCGTAAACTTCGTCTGTCAAAAGATGCATAAACCAACTATTGCAGACTACTCATTGCTAAAGAGAATACTCAGATATGTAAAGGGAACAACAACAATGGGAATCAAGTTTACAAAATACTCCAATTGTGATCTCACTGCCTATAGTGATAGTGATTGGGCAGGTTGCAAAATAACAAGAAGGTCCACAGGAGGTTACTGCACTTATCTGGGTCAGAACTTAATCTCGTGGTCCTCTCAAAAACATCGAACAGTCTCACGAAGCTCCACCGAAGCTGAATACAGAACCATGACTGAAGCTGCATCAGAATTAACATGGATCAGTTCTATTATGAAAGAACTAGGTATCTCTCTCAACAAAACTCCTACACTCTACTGTGATAATCTCTCTGCTATCTATCTTACAGCAAATCCTACGTTTCACAAGCGGACAAAGCATTTTGAACTGGATTTTCACTATGTAAGAGAGAGAGTCGCTCTCGGAGTTCTAGAAATCAAACACATACCGTCTGCAGCTCAAACCGCGGATATCTTCACGAAATCCTTACAGATCGATGGCTTTCGAGCTCTAAGAAGCAAACTCGGCGTAGCTGTTCCACCGACTCCGAGTTTGAGCGGGGGTATCAGAGCTAACTGCTCCGTCTTAGCTCCACGACAGCCATCAAAGGTTGTAGCCACGAATCCAGTGCATGTAGCTTCGTCACATGAGTCGGATCTGCAACAAGCAACTTGCCTCATCTCAATATCGAACAGACAAGCTTCAGAATGTCAGAAGAAGAAGACTGAAGCAATCTCAACACGTGACTCAAAGGAAGCTAAAGAGTTCTTGGGCCGTGGCATTCTTGGTCCAATGCCATTGGACAAGCCCAATTACATTAAGCAATATTTCAAGTCTAAAGACAACTCTCCATCAGCTAAAGCCCAAAGCACACCTCAGGCCCATCTCCAGCATACAACTCAGCATCGTCTTCATCAGCAACCACCTGCTCGTACAACACAAGAAGACAAGAAACACAAGGCACAATCAGAGCCAAAACGTTGTAACAAAATGATGGAAAAAGCAAGTAACCGTTTTGGCATCTTACAGGGTCTTAGTTGTCATTAGCAAACCAAGGGTATGCCCTAAGATGGTGTGTATAAAACCAGCTCATTGAGCTGCAATCTTACTAAGCAATAACAATGAATTAATTTCAGTTCTCTCCTTTCCTCNAATCTCATCCAAGTTCTCTCCTTTCCTCTTCTATCTCTTCTTATTCACAGTTGCAAAGGTATTGAACATAGTTCCCCAACTTTTTCCTCTGCTATCAGCAATCTCACGCCGGCTTTCACCTTCANTTCTCTCCTTTCCTCTTCTATCTCTTCTTATTCACAGTTGCAAAGGTATTGAACATAGTTCCCCAACTCTTTCCTCTGCTATCAGCAATCTCACGCCGGCTTTCACCTTCACTCTCGCTGTTATCTTCAGGTTTCACCTCTCACTCTCTCTCTCAGATATGAGGTCTGTTTGTTACTTTCAAATCTTACTGTACTGGTTTTGGTTCATCTTGTGACTCATAAAGGATGGAACAAGTAAGGTTAAAGAGCATTGCAACACAGGCTAAAATCATTGGAGCAATACTGTCTATATCTGGTGCTTTAGTCGTTGTGCTATACAAAGGTCCAATAGTACTTGCTTCTGCATCTCTTACACCTACCATTTCTCTTCACCAGCATTTGACCTCCTGGATAGTCGGAGGACTCTTGCTTGCTTCACAGTATTTTCTTATATCAGTCTGGTATATTATTCAGGTACACACTTCAGAAGTTCAAACAAAATGACTCTACGTTGTTCTTTACACACAAAACTCTTGATAAATTTGGTTTCAGACCAGAGTCATGGAGGTATACCCTGAAGAAATAACTGTAGTCTTCTTCTACAACTTATTTGCAACACTAATCGCAGTGCCAGTATGTATTTTTTCTGAAAGTAACTTGAGTTCTTGGGTGATTAAACCGAGTATTTCCCTCACTGCAATCATATACTCAGTGAGAATCAAATCTTATAGCCTTTCCTTCAACTTTCAAGTACCGACATTGTTTTAAACTCAAGAAAGTAACACTTTTCTTTTGTTTCAGGGAGTTTTTAGTACATTATTCAATGCGCTTGCTCACACGTGGGCTCTGCACTTGAAAGGTCCTGTATACGTCTCCTTGTTCAGGCCATTGTCTATCGCCATCGCAGTAGCCATGGGTGCTATCTTCCTTGGTGATGCACTTCACCTTGGCAGGTACAATCTCTTTCATCTTCCTACTTTCTATCAATGGAACTCAACTCTAGGCTGTTTAAATGCTTAGTATCATGCATCTATCTAAGCTATGTATTGTGAGCAGTGTCATTGGATCAATGGTATTGTGCTTTGGATTCTACACTGTGATTTGGGGCAAAGCAAAAGAGGATGCAACGAGAGATGGAGTTGGTTATGAGCAGTCACCTTTGCTGCTTACACACATCACAGAAGATGAAGCCTTTGCACTAAGATAGGATTGATGTCAATAGTATCCTTAATGGATCATTTAGAAGATGATGCTTTACTATGTTTTACAAATGTTTATATATACGTATTAGATTCTTCTGTTTTTTTTTCTCTGGTTCTAATCCATCACTAGCCACGCTTGGGGGCATTTTAAACATATCACATATGTGTATGTCTTTATAATTGGAGGATAATGTACAAATNTCTCTGGTTCTAATCCATCACTAGCCACGCTTGGGGGCATTTTAAACATATTACATATGTGTATGTCTTTATAATTGGAGGATAATGTACAAATCAATGGAAGTTGAAAACAGTTTGTTGTTTAATTATCCATAAAGTTTCTTATGATCTTCCATCAATGGAAGTTTTGGAAGATCATCAACGTTAAGTGATGAAGAAGGCAACCTTCTTTTTCTCTTCTGATGATGAATTCTTTGTCTGCTGCTTGTCTATAGTTGCAAAATGGGACTTTAAGTTTCGAATTAGTGGATATATATTGATAAGAACCCATTGAGAAAAATCTTCTTGCATCTAAATTACTGCTACTAATCTCTCATCCTGCAACAACATTGTCCAGCATCTTAAAATTCCCCAATCTCACTGGTAAAAACTCCTTTTTCCATAACGATTTCTTGAATCTCCAAAGTGTTATGGGTTATATTCTCAGCTACATGCTCTTCTTCTTCTCTTATATCATCGAAATCAAACATTGGATTCTCTAAAACATAATCATAAACAAAAGCTCCCTTGGATATATACAGAATGGTGAACGTTATTGAGCCTTTGAAGAACTAATTACAAGGATAAAGATTCAGGTCCGGAATAAGGCATTCACAGGAGAGGAGTCTGGACTTTTTGAGATCAATCAGAAAAAAAAACACTTCTCATAAAACATATTGAAAATAAGTACTGTGACTAATCATTAAAGCATAATACAAACTGAACAAGGCTACTTACACAAATATATATATACAACTTATAGAACAAAATAATGAACCATCGCATTGGAAAACTATTTTGTCATGACAACGGTTTGCACAACAAGAGCAAACAGGTCGAGACATATGATTGTTGGCCAGAACACTCATCTTCTTATGACCGTATATCCAAAGTGAACCAAACTTCATGTATAAGTCTTCCCCAAGCAGACAATGGATATGTAGGGTGACACAACAATACTCATCACAAATGTAAAACCGGTTTTTCGGATTTATTTTCTTCTCGCAAATTTCACACCAATACGTCACGGTAGTTGTCTCCTTCCCGTAAGACAGAGTGAGTGTGTGCTTATCATGCTTATACCTTATCTTGTGAGGTAGAGTAGCACAACCAAAACACAAAGAAAAGTCACACTCAATACAATTGAATGTTTCCCCTGAAATATCTTCGCAAATCGAACAATCTCTACTCTCTTCTTCGGGTTTGGATGTTAGGTATAAAGGATGCAAATGACTTTCATGGACTAATGGCTCAGATATCGTGGCACACTGGACTTGTAGCTGAAAATCACATCCTTCTTTACTGCACTTATAGAAGAAACCAGTTTTGCACACACCAGAGCAAGCAGAACACAAATCCCGATAAAAGTTGAAAACACCATCATACCCTCCTAATAGAGTGAGCTTGTGTTTATGTATAGGGTGATATATGTTACGTGAAAGATTTGCACATTCTTCATGGAGAATGAAATCACATTGTATGCAAGAGTAGAAGTTACCAAAATAGACTGGTGTGACGCATGCATGACACTGCCTATTCTCGTCATAATCTCTGCTTGTGTTCTCGTCAAGTCTCAAATGATGATGTTGGTGAAGGAAATGTTGTATGATTCCATCGCTTATCCTCACAAACGGCTCAATGACTTCTTCGATTTCTTCTGGAATTCCTTCAAGTTCTTCACCATCCCATACATTGCTTTGTGTGGCACATTTCGAATGAACCCCATAAGAACAATCTTCTTTGATGCAACAATAACCTCCATAATTATTATCGATCTTTGTGCGGCAAACACCACAAATCCAATCTCCTACACCAAAAGAAAGGGTAAAAGCGATACGGTGATGATGGCGTGATATCCGGATGACACGTGGTAAGCTGATACAACTTTGATGGATCACAAAGTCACAAGGGGGACATGTATAGAAAGGACAGTTTGAATGTGTCAAGGCACATGCGTCGCAAGTTAACAAACTCCTACTTGGAAACAATACAAGTGTATGCTCATGCCACTTGGGATAGTGAACAGACAAGACTGGTTGTTTCCCTGCATCACAAGTAATGTTAATAGCTAAATCACAAGCCGAACAATAGTAAAAAACTTTTTGGAGATCTTTATCACAGCAATAGCATTTCCTCGTGGTCATACTTGTGCAATGGACAAGCTGAAGAGAATGCTTTCGATGGAGAGTGTGTTTGATCTCAACTGGAACATTGTTACATTCTTTGTGGTTATCTCCATTGCAAATTAGGCAGTGAAAATAAGTAACATCTGCTTCTCTTGTTAACCTGATATTTTTGGAAGTGAAGCACCCCCACTTTTCATAACTCCTCGTTTTTTTAACCAAATGAAATTTTCCTTGTTCTAATAATGATACCTCTGCTTGGGGGCATAAGGAAACAAACTTCTCCCTCACTGAATACATAGAGAGAAGGAGGGATAATATTTGATGGATAAGTGCCATGAGCTCCGGCTCCGGCTCAAGATCCAATGTTTCATCAATAATCGAATCCAACTGTTGACTCCTTTGGCGCAGACTGCAAGATCCGTTCATAATGCTTTGTGGAGAAAAGAATGATATGAGCTCCAAAAGTGGCTTTGGCTGGGAATCCAAATCCATAGCCAAGAAGAGAGAAATTGTTTGCGTAATGAGTGACATGAACTCCGACTCTGGCCTCGGCTGTGAATCCCAATCTATTGAGCGGAGGAGAGAGATGACTTCAGGAATGATCCTCTGACATAAACCAATTAATCGATTGTATGTGGGAGAGATGAGTGGAATAAGGAGTGATAAGAGCTTCGACTCCGAATCATAATCCATAAGATCGTTGCCGAGAAAGATAACTTGAGTAACCAAAGATGACTGATGATATATAAAAATCTTTCGAGTTGAGTATGAATGTGATATAAGTTCTATCAAGAGAAGAAGAAACCAAAAGAATTTGATGACTTACTCCTCTCCATCTCTCTAGTATTATAGTGGGAGGACACATTACATGGGTACCGCCCACGAAATTCGGCGAGACATACGCTGAGTTAGTGCTCTCCATCTCTCTAGCTTACAGCTTTGTCCACAATATTATATTCGAGGACAACACATGGACCGCCCAAGAAATCCGGCGAGAAATTTTTTTTAAGATCTGAGATATCTGAGTTATGAATGCAATAAGTCAATGCTCTCCTCGTTGCATTTGGATAAAATAACTTCAAATCATTAATAAACAATCTCTACTATTAGATGTGGGTACAATATTGCTATGATTATTTAATTTNAATATCATTTAGAAGATAATATATTAGATAGTTTTAGTTTGTTAGATTTGTAGTTTATTATAACTATTAACTAGAATTAGACCTGCACAAAAACGCGTGTTAATTTTTATATTCTAATTAATATTAATAATTTATACTTTAGATTATATAAAATTAATAGTATATAATTCTAAGTTATATATGATTTTTTGTTTGATCTATAATTTACTTAGGATATTAAATAATATTCAATTTGTTACAATATTGTTAGGACTAATATTAGATAATATATTTAAAAACTATTCGATTTAGTGTATGTAAATTAGTAAACAAAGAATGAAAAAATTTCAAGACAACACTGAAATTATCATAATAAGTAATTTATATATTGAAATTAAATCAAACATAATACTTTTATAAAAATAATTTATTATGCATTTCTCGCGGAGTAATATGTTTAGTTTAAGTACGTTTTAACATATGGTTAAAAATTAAAATACATGGTGAATTTTTAATTTAGGCATACGTTAACCTATGTTTAATTTTTACTAGTGTTTTTTATTGAACATTTTGTCTCATATGTCACTTTTTAAAAAGTATTTGT
>OVAU01002823.1:0-11906 GCA_900406315.1 Biscutella laevigata subsp. laevigata
GAGTTGATACATCAGCAAAATCACTTCATGTTTAATATATACGAGGATTTGTTGCATAATTTAGTTGCACAACAAAATATCCTTACAATGTCAACTAATGAGTCATTTCACACTACTAAAGTTATAAATTAACATGTATAGTGGTCGTGTAGTTTTGTTTTGTGTTCATTCTTTATATGTTGAACAAATTAGATGATAATTTCAAAGTTCATTCTTTATATGTCATCGTATAGTTTGATTTATAATAAAAATAATATTTAGTGAAAATCCGTTAAAATTTTCTGACGAATTTCTAATACGTTTTTATAAGAATCTTCCTACCAATATCTAATATATTGAAAATTCATCTAAATTTTATCGAAAATCATTATATATTTTCACAAAAAAAAAATCATCAGAAAAGAATATTGTTTTCACGTATCAATATGACAAGAATATAAAGACATTTATTAATGATACATTGTAAATATATAGTATATATTAAATAATTTGTTTTCTAACACTAATTTAAATAAGTTTGTAAGGTTTCTAGAAATTATTACAGGATAATTTACTTGCAATAAAGTTAAACTTTGAAAGTTAGTAATAAGGGAAAGTCATCGTCGGTTTGTATTTGGTAAGGAAGGTAAATACGGAAACAACTCTACAATATGAGATTGACTCATAAGTCTGATTATTTTAGTTTGGTCTAACCATTTTTCTATTTATATTCTTTTTTTTTTTCCGCGTTTACCGAACCCACAAATGAGTTTCATTCAAAATGTGAAAGCATAAGACTTTTTTTTTTTGGGAGTATGTAACCAAAAGTTGGCGTTTACTTTCTAACACACTAAAGCAAAGTTTGGTATTTCATGACCAAGTTCATTCATGTTGACTTTTATCTCAATTCTCTAGGTCAATACCCTTCATTACTTTATAATAACCAAAGTCGTCCTAATTTTATAACTTGTC
Source organism: Biscutella laevigata subsp. laevigata (assembly GCA_900406315.1). NCBI lineage: Eukaryota > Viridiplantae > Streptophyta > Magnoliopsida > Brassicales > Brassicaceae > Biscutella > Biscutella laevigata. The sequence continues at coordinate 952 of OVAU01002823.1, forward strand.
TTTTAATCCAGGTCGAATTTGGACTAAATACCATTAACTTTGTATTTTAAGGCATCATAATAAAATATGTATTTTAAAAACATATATTAGAAAAATGTATATCATGCGTTAATTTTTTTTTTTTTTTTTGTCAATTTTTGTGGACCACAAATGGGTCAGCCGACTAATTCAAACTCTCATAAATGAGAGGAGCAAATGCTCTCGCGGGAACTAACGTCACTTGTTGCATTAAAATCTATATAAGATATATACACTTTATAAGTTCGAGTTTTAGTAATGTTATTTTATATTTTATTTTAGATATCAAATTAGAAAGAATTGATCCTACAACAATATATAACAATTCCGAGTGACAAAACAAAATCTATTGAATATATAAAAATAAAATAGATTAAATCGGCCAATGAAATTTTAGATCAGATTGCAAATTTTAGAAGATAGGTACCTCGAACGAATCTGAATTTTCAACATATTTTTTAGATAAAATATAGTTTTTGTCATCTTGATTTTATGCCTAACTAACTAAATGGATGATATATCAAATCAACAAAGTACAATCAAACAAACTAAGTGTCTCACTTAATGTCCAAAAGGTCGATGGTGACTTGGTGAATGGTAATGAATGAGGATTCTACGTGTATGTCAAAATGACCTCATGCATCAACCAATAATATCATCATCAACAATTTATCCCCTAATTTTTACGACTTTATTTATCTTCTCAAATTCATTAAATAAATTCTATCACACGAGGCTCTTATATTTTTTGTTCAGAACAATTAAAAAGCCATTATAAATTATTTAAATAGGTTGACTTTAGAAAAAAGGAGAAAGTGTTGTCGTTGGCATACACACTCACTACACCATAAATCCTCTTTAGTCACATCTTTTTCTTATTTAAATATAGTTTTGGTTAGTTTAACTCTTAAATGTATTCCACTTGGATTGCATTAGTTGGTGTCTACCTAAACCCTTATCCATTTCAACTTATAATCTTGTTTTAACATATTATTAGAAGATCAAAAGTTAATAATGGCAAAAGAGAATGCCAAATTTTCTTTCTTTCTAACGAAACATGTAATATATATATGATGCGTCTTTTATGCTCAACTCTTATCACTTTATATATGTTTTTAGTTACTAAAGTCTTTATCATTATACCTAATTAAATTCTATCTACTTCAATTAATTTTCATATTATTATAAATTAATAATACTTCACTGATATACACATGTAATTATTGGCCTAACTGAAATTAAAGCCTTGCGACTGTACCTAAAAAACATTTTCTCTCGTCCTCATTAATCCGAGATTAGCTTACACGTAAACGTCACAGTATATCGACTCCATGGAAATGAAAAAAAAAAAAAAAAAAAAATCATTTTACCCAATAAATAGCAGTGGCATTATTTTTAAGTCAAAATTGTAACATTTTGTTCAAATTGTATATGAATACAAAAAAAAAAAAGAAAATCCAATACACCGATGCTTTCCCCGCCCGGCAAAAACTCCTGAAACTATTACAAGAAACCAAAACAAATTATTGGTTTTTTTAGTTCTCAAGTATAATTTGTAGATTGCAATATCTGTAATTGTTTACCTGAAAGGAAACTGGTAAGAAAGACACTTATGTGTCTGGTCCTTCTCATATGTCGAGAAGAAGCCTCTGAGGATCTTCGACAACATCCTTAATACGACGCAAGAAATACACAGCCTCTCTTCCATCAATCAGCCTATGATCATAAGTCAGTGCGATATACATCATTGGCCTTGGTACTACGCTTCCTCCCACAACCATTGGACGTTGCACAATCGAATGCATTCCCAGAATAGCAGACTACATATGAGAGTTATTTGAGTATAAGAAAATGAAAGAATAACGTTGCTTTGTTTGGTTTTTACTTTTCAAGTACAGAGAGGATAGAAACGAACCTGAGGAGGGTTGATGATAGGAGTGCTTATGAGACTTCCATAGACTCCACCATTTGAGACTGTGAATGATCCTCCTGCCATCTCGTCTATTGATATGGTTCCTTCATTAGCCTTCTTTGCAAGACCATTTATCGTTTTCTCTATCTCAGCAAAGTTCATTTTGTCAGCATCTCTTATGACCGGAACCACAAGACCCTGGTATACAATAGACAGAGAAGAGGAATCAAATCAATCATCACTCAATGTTTGGATTTCTATATCTAGACAATTTTAGGAAACAAACCTTAGAGGTTCCAACAGCGATACTGATATCGACATAGTCTCTGTAAATGATATCATCTCCATCGATAACAGCATTTACTACTGGTTGGTGCTGGAGGGCACTAACAGCTGCCTGAAACATTAGTTAAAGAAGATTAACTTATCGACTGAGTTCTGATGTGTTAATTAGTTCAAGAAACTAGTAAGATTTTCCGGCATACTTTAATGAAACCAGACATTAGCCCCAACTTCACTCCGTGCTTTTCAAGAAATGCATCCTTGTATTGAGATCGGAGCTTCATCAGATTAGTCCTACACGAGAAAAGAAATTTTATAGGTGGAATTTGGTAATAATTAGTGCACTAAGAGAATTGCAGAAGGACAAAAGAGGTAGCTAACATAGGGGTTTTAGCTGTAACTCACATATCAACTTCATTGAAAGTTGTCAGCAAAGCAAAAGTGTTTTGAGAATCTTTCAACCTAGTTGCCACCCGCTTGCGAAGTCTTGTCATAGGAACCTACAATGTTGTAGATGGCATATTATCAAAACATTTGAACAAAAAGGCTTCTCTTTCGTAGAGAAACTAGATTCCATACCCGTCTTTCCCTATCTTTAGGAGGAAGCTGCGGTTCTTTAGCTGACTGTTTAGGCGGTGGTGGTGATGGTGCCTTGGGTTTCTCGGCAACTTTAGTACTTTCAACTTTGGGCTTCTCAGCAGGAGGAGAGGCCTTGGGAGCCTCGGGTTTCTCTGGTAATTTTTCTGAGGGTGCAACATGAGACACAGCATCTGCAGACGTTGAAATGATAGCTACCTTGTTTCCAGGCTCTACAGTATCTCCTTCCTTGACAAGAAACTAAATAAAGGAGAATAATAATTAGGCATACGAATACAGGAGAGAACAACGGGAACAATAAACGACACGGATGTTTTACCTCTTGGATCACACCACTTGCTGGGCTAGCAATATCTATTGTAACCTGAGGCACATAGATGAATCAAACACCAGTATTAGGAAAGCTACACGACAAAACTGCTAAGCATTTTATTCGGGAACAAAGTAAACATGGAGATAATAAATAAAGTAATTGTTTCTTACCTTGTCAGTTTCAATTTGTGCGATAGGCTCATCAGCCTCTACTCTATCACCAGGTTCTGCAAGAACAGCATTTGAAGCACAGACAATATAAATATTAGTTACAAACATGCACCGGAAAGAAACGGACAAGAAGATAATGTAGCGAAAACCATACTCTTCAGAAAGTTAGCTAGTGTTCCATCGGTGATTGATTCACCCATGTGAGGCACAACGGCTTCCACGACATCCCCTTCAATACACATACAAGAAAGGGTGTGTGACGTGTGTCAAAAGCCTAGAAATATAAGTTCCAATAACAATAGAGAGTACCCAATTAAGCTACACGTTTCACAAGAAACTGACTGAGAGAGAAACAAAATGAATACTGTAGGTTAACTGAGATCCATCATCTATCCAAATGTTTGCGGTGCAGTAAAAAAGTTTGCTTAGCCAAGCCACAATGAGGTTCTACGGAAATAAAAACATTAACATGAACTAAAGTAATATTTTCAGCTAGAGCAAACATACCACTATCAGATGAAAAAGGCCTGGCCCATCTTTGCAGGGCCGTGCCTTGGCAACCGCTGAGAACAGTCCTACAAACATGAATATACCTTTTCAACGAAAAAGTGTGGAGAGTTGAGTCCTATAGCTTAAAAATGAAAAAAGTGAGTTTCCAAACCTTGAGCAGACTGAACACCCTGCAAATGATCCAAATAAGAGAACAATTGTCAAGAAAAGAGGCTAGCAAAATGAAAAAAAAGTCAGAAAACTAGGTTGTAATAATCACCTGGACAAGAACGGTGGTGGAAGTTACGAGCATGGTTTCCATGGGGCACCAGCGTCTGTACAATTCAAATGATAATGATACTTAAATAGCTTGTTCATGGAAGAGACATAAGGAGGGTCAAGAACATTATAAGAGGATGAGTTCATGACTAAAATTTTCCCTAATCAAATACAAAACTTTATAAATACAATCAGGATCTTGAATAGACGTACCTCTGTAACTGAAACAGAATGAAAACTTTGGGCAGATGCTACGACACGGGAGGATTGCAGTGCTTTTCCCAATCCCTTAAAGAAGAGATCAAGTGATATATCACAATCAGGAAAATCTAATCAAAATGGCAAACGAATCTATAAACCAAAAATAACACTAACCGAAGCAGAAGAGCCTCTACAGGAAGCTCTCCTTATAACAGCACGCAACATCATCGCACCGAATCTCTGTATCGTTTTAGAAAGCCATTAATAGATGTCGGTGAGATTCAAAACTCGTAATCAGAAGGACAAAAAATCATCGGCCAAATAGAAAAAAAAAAATCAGAAACCCAAATCCTGCTAAACAAGCCTTCTGTCGAACTTTCAAACAAAAAAATTGGTCAGGTTCGTTGTCTTTTTAAAATACGATTTTCACATAAGAAGGAAGATGAATCAAGAGAGATCGAGAAAATGAAAAAGCAAACCGAAGAGGAAGAACTGGAGAAGCTTCTACCGCCGAATGAGAAAGTTAGGGTTTGCAGAATTGAAGGACCGGGAAAAGCACACGACTTTGTCAGCTCAAGAATATGGCAAATTCAGAGAACTATACACGTGTCAATTTCCTTTTCTTGATTATACATTCACACTAAGATCTACGATTATCATTACTCTTCCAAAAATGGAATAAGTCATATCAACACAGAAAAGAAATCTTCAAAACGACACCGTTCCAAGCAACAATACACATTGTTGGGTAAACGCGACTGCAACAGATACGTTCACACAGGATCTAAAAGCTTTCACATCTTTATTCATTTCCATTTCATTCAACTTCATTTCCCTTGAGAAATGTTTTCAATGATAATAAAATTTAACCAATTGATGAACTTAACAACCTAAAACCCCAAAGATGAAAAAAATAATCAAATGAATAAAGAAAAATTCAGACAAGAGGAACGTTTTCAGGTCTAGGAGGTTTCTTTGCAAACAGAGAAGATTTGCCATCAAAGAGACTAGAGAAAGATTGCCGGGGGCTAGGTTCGGTACTTTTCTGTTCAGTTTCTGATGCAACTCTTGTCTGGTTTCGTTCTTTTCTACCACGAAATATGAAACTGAGCCGCCTAAACCGCCGTTTTGTTTCGCTCCCGCTTGATAATGAATCCTCTGTTTGTTTCATTGATCTCAATACTTCTTCTGGACGTAATAACATCGTTTCCACTGTCTCATAGACCTATTAAAACAAAATCTTTAGTTTCTCCTTTTGATTTTACTGAATGTCTGATTAGTGACCTGGATGTTCATATCTACATGGCCTTACCTGGCAGAGATCATCAAGTTTATCGCTCCATCCACCTCCCTGACAAGTCGCGACTACATAATCTTTGCATTCGAAGAAAAGCTTTGACAAATCTATGTTTGTGGCTAATATTGGCTCGACCATCACAAATCCCAGAGCAAGCTGAAATTTTTGGATCCAATCCAATTGTCAAATTGCTGTTTACAGCTAAAATGTTAGTTGCAAAATCAACTACTTCCATTTAACATACGCAGGGAAAGTAAGAGACTTTGAGATTACAATGTCTCCAATTTCCTTGGAGATCAAAGAAACTAATTTTAAGAAAAAAACTAACACGTGAATTTCTGGATATCGAGTGTTCACTTAGTGCCTATAACTGTGTGTGAGAAATATGCATAGAAACTAAAGAAACTTCTTCTAGACACGGGCTGCAATGTGGCCTTACAGATAATAAACATGAAAGGAAAGGAAAATATGCAATCTGACAGGAAAAACTTACTAACGAAACAAAAAGCTGCTCGAAAAGTTCAGTAGCTGGAATGTCTTCCAAAGCATTCAAGATTCCTTCCCTGTTGTAAATTTAATGAGCAACGGACAAGATCTCCATAAGTGATCAGATGCAGATTTCACAATGTTTAAGATGACATACGATGCAAACTTACACAGCCAAATCTTCATCGTAGAGAGGTGCTTGTTTAACAGCAGGCAGTGGTTTAGCTGTTTCCCACAGCTCGCGCCATAAATTACCTAATAATAATATATAAAAGTTGGCAAGACAGTTGAGAACACTGACTTGAAAGATTCCAGGTATAGTTTGAACATAGAGAACGACAAATATGAGAAAAAAGTGCACCTTCTTTCTGCATCCGGGTACTTAATTGACCTCGAAGGGGTGAAGAGTCATCTCCAGAAGAGGTATCAATTCCGGTCCAGTCTGGTGGAGAGTGCCATCTCACAAAATCTTCCAAAATACAACCAGGATTTGTTGCCTAACAGAGGTATAGATCTAATCAATTTCAAACCAGCTACAATTTGTTTCGTTATATGATAGCTTCTATTCCAGACATAGACTAGATTTATTCATTTTTAAATAATCACCTTGAAAGCCTGCATGTCAGACAAGAGTTGAGAACATCCAGCCCCCATGCTGAACCATAAGAAAGATAACAATCCAATCTATCAAGATAATTGGATATCTGAAATATTAATGAAATGGAAAATATATAATATTAAGCCAGATAGCACACGTCTATCATTTTTCATCTAAAACACTGCTCCTGGTCTTTCAATCATCAACTCATAATATAATCGCAGATAGATTAACTTTCACAACCAATAGGAAATACATTGCTGTGGAAAAATATTGCACTCACCTCCCTGTCCGAAGTACTAATTCCTCTGTTTCCCGAATAAGATCTTCCGTCAACAACGGACCTTCCTACAAAAATATAAACACTAGGAATTCAGAGATAGAGAAGGTAGCTACTATTTTTCCAACTATGACGTTAGTTACGGACCTGTGTTATAGGGGCATACACAGGTTCACCAGTTTCCAACATTGTTAAGTTCTCAACTTCGTGATGAACGCCTAGGCGAAGTACGAGTTCCCCGGTGTTACTTTTAGCATACCAAAGAGAACCTAGTGCATCTGAAACGTCTGACTCTTCATTGGCTGAACTGGCTTGCTTCATTACTGCATCTAATGCTTCGGAGGCAGCTAAGCAGCGTGCTTTCCTGGCAAGACAGCAGTTTATAACTTGTAACCATTGGTGCAGTATGCAACTTTTCAGATCTGGATTCTCGTCAAGAGGTATCCATGGTATGTGTTTCTCTTCATTCCAAAACCTTCTCAACTGCACAAGCAGATTATTCTATCAAAAGAGCTACAATACGTCACATTTTCTTGCAGTGATTACCCAAAGGAATATTCATTAACAGAGGGAACTATCCACTATATGTGAATCACACTACAAAAATAAGAAGAAAGTCTAATGAGGAAGAACATTTAAAATCTAAAATCTGCAACACAGTGCACAACTTACTTCATCAACAACCCTGGACCAGAACAATGCCATTCTCCTTGGTGTTGTAAAACTTCCTATTACTTCAGCTAACTTAACAACAAAGCTATCAGGGGGAGCAGCATGAAGATCATTTGCTAAAGATGTTCTGTTGGAAGGAGACTCCAAATCAGAGACAATCATTCTGCTGAGGAAGTTACTATCTGTAAATATATTAGCCAAAATTACAAACGGTGAGAACATAAATAGCAGTACTGGACCATAGTTCGATGAAGAAAACTTTCCCTGTGTAAGGAAAACCTACCAACATCAAACAAGGCATTTATTAGAGAAGCAAGTTTTTCCTCATCTCCTGAATCAAAACCAAGCTTATCCTCTCTTTCACCAAGAACCAGCGATTTCACAGCTGACAGGCTCAAGCCCCCTCTCTCCCTCACTGGTGATGAACTTCCAGAAAATGCAACAAAGTCTTTCACAGTTTTAGCCCTTTTTCCAGCTCTAGACAAAAAAAAAACGAATTCATAAAGAAATAATGAGAAACAGAGCAGAAATTGCAAAATGCCTTATCCAAGTGCATTAAATGGTGAACATATATACTTTACGCTCACAGATTATTACAAATTCAAACCTCAATGAGTATAGCTGAATATTTTGAGAACTGTTTTGCCAGAAATACATGAAAAGGAAAGAGGTAAAGATCTAAACTGTGTTAAAGGCTTATGTATCAAGACTCACTCGATTGCTACAGCTAGCTGCTTCACAATAGATGCCAGAGGAATGCTGTTCACATCAATGGCATTTAGAGATTCTACCAAGCAGCTGACATCAGATGCCTACAAATTGGAGTTAAGCAAAAATCTAAATATTCAAGACAGAGAAGCAAACAAAATCTTGACTACAGGCAAACATCATGCTTTGAGAATGCTCGCAGCAGCAAAAGTTATCTGGAAAAGGTGAACCATTGCTACCTTGGCTTCTTGTTCTTGCTTTGCTTTAAGGATAAATAAATTTTCGTCAAAGAAAGGGGCAGCCATGGTTGAATCCTCCACAACCTTCTCTGGATCTTCGACTTCTTTCCTCCCAATTCTCAAGTTTTTCAGTTTATTATGCCACTCTTGCTTTTTTCTAATATGTGCAGTTCTCCATCCCAGAGACTTCACTTCGTTCTCCACCTGTTCCCAAAAGTTACAGTTAGCAGAAACTTAAACATGCACATAAGGCCAACACTCAGATAGCATTCTACTTCATCATGATATTTGAAAGCGCTAAGAAATGACAAATTTCCAACACTTATATAGTCTCCACATGGTTCGAGTAAGCTGTTTTTAAGTCTCATCATCCACATAAACAAATCTGTATTCTGCAATTTTTCTTACCAGGGTGAGCAAGAAAGTAACTAGCTCACTACTTATCAATCCCAAATTCAAATACTAAATCCTTTAAATTGTATGATCTTCACACTGATGTTATATTTCTATTAATTGTTCACGGAATTTTTTTCTTGGAATCGAATCTATTGTTCCATTGACCAAAATGAGTCGAGTATGGTTTTTTGTGCAATGAACCTACCTTAGGATCATCGTCATTCCTTGCAGATTGCTTCTCCGCCTCTTCAACGATTCAAGAAAAAAACACTCAAGTAAATCAAATAAACATCACATCCAATAAAAGAACAAGAACGACGAAATGGAATTTAATATGACTCAGAGAAGGAAGAAACAGTAGAAATAGAATTGAATTTGACACGAGAGAGAGACCCCAAAATAGAATTGGATTAAATTCAAATGAAAAAAACGAATATAACAGGAGTAAAATCAGAGGTCGAGCGATAAGCGTCTCAACATCAGTCAAATTTTAGTAAATAGAAATAAGGAAAAAAAAATGTAGATTGAAGCGGAAGCTACGGGAAGAGATAGAGGAATTACCTCGATCGGATTTGAGATCAGTGAAGACACGTTCAGCTTTAGCCGTGGCGGCATTGAAAGCGGTTCTAGCTTTGGAGACGAAAGACGGTGGCGCAGACTCCATTTATCGTGCGCACAAGTAAATGCGCAATTTAAGAAGATCGATTTTTGTCAACGACACGGCATTGAAAGCTTGAGGAAAAAGAGAAGACGGAGGAGTATATAAGAAAGAAGGTGAGATCAACGAGGGGAAAAGAGATTCTTAGGAAAGTCGATGTGGAGATGGAGACGAATTAACGAAGACTCTTGTGGATATTAAATTATTTCCTAGATTTAGTACATAAATAGTTGATATATAATAATGTTTTCTTGCACTAAACAATACAACGTATAGAAATTAATGTAGAGAAATTGACCAATACAGATCATCGCTAATGGTAAATTATTTTTGACAATCTTATCTTTTCTTTTTTTTTGTTAGCAAATGACAATCTTATCTTTTAAATAATTACTTCAAACCAATTGATATCATTTATTATTGATCAACAATTTTTTTTTAATTAGTAATTAAATTTGAAGCATAAACAAACAATTTTTTTATTTCTAATATTTTGAGGCGAATATCAAACTAAAAACTTATTTCTATTTCTTTATTATTTTTCTTATCTTTATTTTATTTAAGTTTATAGGGAAAAGTAAATAGAAATTTCAAGAAAATACACTCGTATACCACTAGACATCTAAATCTAATCAAATATAATTTTCTCTTGTGCTCTCTAATCAAGATTTTTATTTTCCCTAAACATAAAAATAATATGTTTTATCATTTTATTAATTTTGAATATCCTAATGTATATCGAGTAATGTCACTAAAGAAAACTCATATGACATTAATTATACAACAAAACATAAAGAATCGGTGTTTTCCTACTTCAATTCACAATAACAACACTTATTGTTTCATGTATTTTCTATGTTTCCTATCTCTTATTATTTTATCGGGTACTTCAAGTATTTTTCTATATTTGATTTAAATTTAGTTTAATTTTAGTTTTGATTAAAAAGTATAAAAATTGGTTATTGCGAACCGAGAACAAAATGAAATCGAATCTAATTTCATGTTAATCGGTTAATTGACTCAAAAATCGAATCTAATTCAATTATTATTTAAAAAATTTGATTGGGGTCAAATTGATGAGCAAAATTTAAATTTAGGTTCGAATATTAGTTCAATTTAATTTAGTTCATGAAACTAAATTAATATCCACTTCCCAATTTAATTAGTTTTATTTGGCATACTTTCAACTACTATAATTATCCAACAATCAAATTAATGGATCTGATTCAACCCAAACTGAATCGCACATATGTTATTTATAATTTCATGTATTTGAAACTTTGACTTTATGCAAATGATTGTTACTTACTAAGAGCATCTCCAAACGATACCTCAAATCTTTAAAATTTGAGGTATCAAA
>OVAU01002824.1:0-11905 GCA_900406315.1 Biscutella laevigata subsp. laevigata
AAGTGTCAAACTCACAATTTTTCTAATCATTTTTTATTTTAAAATTTTAGTATCTTAAAAATTCTTTTTAATTGATTATTATTATCTGTGTGGCAGAACATTATTTTTCTTAAAAAATTTATTTATTGTTAATTTAAATAAATATTTAACTTATTTACGATCACAAAAAACCTTTTTTAGTTTTCAAATAAATATTTAACTTATTCAAAGAAACGAATCTTCTCAATAAATATTTTTTTATTTTAAATTAATTTTTTCCGTTAAATCTTATAAATTAAAAAGAGAAACATTACAAACTAAAAAAACAATTATTGGCTAAGATATTATAATTATCTCTTATATCATTGCAAAGTTTAAATCGTTTTTCTAATTCAAAATTAGTTTTTCAAAAAGTCAACCAAATTATTATATATAAGATAAAATATTAAAAAAAATAATCTAATAAATGTATTTAATTAAGGAAAAATAATTTTTAAAACTTTGATGATAACAATAAAATTCGGGCATAGCCCGGGTCTTAATCTAGTATATTTGAAAAAGGTTTTGTTAGGTCAATCCATGAAGATTAACTAAAATGACATCGTTTAATTTTTATTTTTAAGCATAAATTCTCTTACCTTTCTTTGTTAGTCTCAAAATATATCGAATTAAGTATCTGATTGTTCCTTCGATTAATCCCCTATATATTAAAACATAAGTATTTTGTTGATGTGTCGCAACCAGAAGAGTTTAGACTTGATAATGTTGACATATGTTGCATTCTCAGATTAAATTTAAAATAAGTTTTAACTTTATAATGAAATTATACAATGTCATTACCATAAATATCATAATACTACACTAAAGTTGATCTCGCGTTTAACGCGGATATTTTTCTATATAGCTAACCAATAATTTATATTTTTAAAATTTAATAATTTTCAAATTTAACTAGAAACACATGATTTCTATTTTGTTGTAACAAAAATATTTGAAAATAATAAATAATAAAATTAATTAAATAGTAGTATTTCTAAAATTTAAATAATAAAGAATATTCTTGGGAATATTTTTTAAAAAAGTGTAACCTATTATGTTACATAAATAATTTTTAAGATTATTAAATCATAAAAAGGGCCGACAAAAAAATCATAAAAAGGTAAATAACACAAAATATTCATCCTAAAAAATAGGAAATAGTAATGAAATATCCATCCTATTATTGAAGATATTTTTTAAATCATGATATATTATTATAGAGAAATAATATTATTGTTACGATATATAACTAGTTATGTTAAGAAGCGGTTCATTATGATTTTTTAAGTAGATAAACTTTGGTTTAATATAATAGATATGTTTCTATATTTAAAACAGGTAATATTATGTAGTCATTTCAATTAAAGAAAGAATATCATAATTTTTATTATTATATTGTCTTTCTTATATGTATTTAATATTATTTTTATATAATAAAAATGAATAAAAATATAATTCATATAATAAAAAATTAATATTTTTTCCGAGTTTTGGTGTGTCAGATTTTTTAAAACATATATGAAATACTTAATTTATAAAAAAACATATTTTTAAAAAATCTCACATCGACTAAAAAAGTAATAAGAGAGTATGATACAATTCTATAAATATGTTAACATGCTTAGAATGTAGAACTATAAGTCAGAAGTTTGATTTAGTCGTCATCCAAGTTACACAATTTTTGTTTTGTTTATTTCATTTGGTATCTGTAAATATTAAATATTTACTTTTATAAAAATCAGTTTTTTTTTTATTTAATATTCATTAAAATTTTAAAAAACATATATAAATAGAAATATTTCATCTCACGTATGACCTGACTCCAAATTCTAGTCTTTAGTATTTGATAAATCTGATTGTTACTTTCTATTAATATTTGTTAGTCTCAAAATATGTCGAAACGCGACTGTTTAAATCTAAAATATAGATTTTTTTTTTTTGTCAACAATCTAAAATATAAATCTTAAGAACGTTTTTGGCAAACATTAAAAATACATTAGTTCTGTTGGGAAAAAAATAGAAACATAAAATATTTTAAATAAAATAAATTATATTTGTAGAAACTGAAAAAAGATCATCGGTGCTAAGATGTTAAACATCTCAAATATTTAGATATTTGAGAGGTTATAGAATGTAAAGTTTGGATGCATATGCATCTTAAAAATTTTGTAATCAAGTTTTTTCCCAAAAATACAAAATCATGTTTTCTAGAAAAAATGAGGAATCCCAATATTTCATAAAAACAAAGAATTGCGGTTTTTGTAAAAATGTGGAATCTCAAGTTTTTGAGAAAACCATGGAATCTCGAATTTCGGGAAAAACGAAAAATACCCGTTTTCGAGAAATTGGAATCTCAGTTTTATGAAAACGCGGAATCTCGGTTTTCTGGAAAAACTCGGAATCCTAGTTTTTCGGGAAAATGTTGATGCTCGGTATTTCGGGAATCCCGATTTTTAGGACAACCNACGCGGAATCTCGGTTTTCTGGAAAAACTCGGAATCCTAGTTTTTCGGGAAAATTTTGATGCTCGGTATTTCGGGAATCCCGATTTTTAGGACAACCGTGGAGTCTCGTTTTTCGGAAAAATGCAGAATTCTTGTTTTTCGGGGTTTCGAAAAAACGCAGAATCCTGGTTTTTCTGGAAAGACGCAAAATATGGATTTTTGGGAAAACGGAGAATTTTGGGGTTTTCGAGAAAAATGAGGAGTCTCGGTTTTTTGGGAAAACGAATAATTCCATGTTTTCAGGAAAAACGCAGAGTCTCGGTTTTCTGGTAAAAATGCAAAATTGCGGGTTTTCGGGAAAACGAGATTCCAACTTTTTTAGGAAAACCAGAGATTCCACATTTTTGGGAAAAAACTGAGATTCAAAGTTTTTCGGGAAAACCAAAGATTCCGCAATTTTCCTAAAACCTCGGATTTCGCGTTGTTCCTAAAAAATCAGACTTAAAATGTTTTCCCAAAAAAAAATCGGAACTCCGCGTTTTTCAAGAAGTTTGGGATTCCCCGTTTTCCCTGAAAATTTTGGATTCATCGTTTTCCTGAAAAACGATTCTGTTTTTTTCTTGAAATGTACAAACGTTTATTCAAATGCAATATTGATTTGCTCGATGTAGATACAAAAACGAACAACATCTTGATGTAGCATCTAGAAGTTGGATGCAGATGCAAAAACAAACAACATCTGGATGCAACATCGAGATACACCATTCATATGTTGGATGAAGATATGAATGTTGTATGAGGAAATGAACGGGGCCTTCTTCAAGTCTTTAATCTTCTCATTGTTCAGGAAAAAAACTGAGAAGAATTAGCTAAATGTGTTGTTGTTGAACATCTTTTATTGAGCTTTCTGTCACAGACTGATTCTTTGAATGAATCCAAACGTGCGGCCTTAGCACATTTCCATGCTTAGGGATTACTAAGTCAACCTCTTAACTAAACGAGACTTGTGTTTTTTTAGAGAGATTCGTTAGAGAGAGATTTTAAAGAGAATGAAGAGCTTTTATGGAAGTGTTTCTACTAAAATCTGTATGAATGTACAAGTGAAGTGACGATTTTTCCTCTTCATATATATAATCCTTCTCAAAATGGATGACTAAGATCTATTTAATATGACGGTCCAGCCCTGATGTGTGTATTTTACCGGTTTTGCCATTCGGTTATCATTCGTTTTTCATTAGTAAGAAGCATTTTGGAGTCCTATAGGTTGCATATTGCATATCATTGACCATTTCATGTGAGAAGATGACCAAAGCGAGGAACCGAGCAAAGAAGAGCAAAAAGAGGCTTTCCGGGATGGAAAACGGCTAAGGAGCAAACCAGAGGAGGTGCCCCGTTCAAGCACACCAGTCATGGACCGATGTAAGTCACCAAGAGAAGACAGGAGAGGTGCACCGGTCACCCACCCCGGTGCACTGACCAGAGCAAGGCGCTGAGGACGAAGGCAAAAGGGAGCAGCCGGAGGAGTTGCACCGGTGCACACAATGGTGCACTTGGCCGGTGCAATGCCACGGGTTTTTGCATGATACTAGCACCGACCAGGCGCAAGGACACACCCTCCGNCGGTGCACTTGGCCGGTGCAATGCCACGGGTTCAGCATGATACTAGCACCGACCAGGCGCAAGGACACACCCTCCGACCAGTGCACACTCACAACGGTCTGGGCACACCCGTGCACAGACCGATGCACTTGTTACAGAACCAATAAAGACCAAGTCTTATTTTCTTTTTTTGAATTGTAATTTGGCTAACTATTTAAGAGAGTCAAAAACTAAAACCCTAGAGGCTGGATATAGTATTATTGTTTAGTTTTGAGTTTTAGATATAGTTTTCCTTTAAAACTCTTTGTCTAATACTCTTGATGATTTTCTGTTGCATTTTTCATACTTTCATATTCTTTTGATTTCTTATTGATTGCTTGTTGATTTGTTCTTCCCTTATCAATTCCTACTCTTAATTCATGTCTAGAAACTCATCAAGTGTTCTAGATATGGGTTGTGAGTAATCTCCTTTAGTTTGTGGATTAGGAATAGGAATAGGCTAAATGAATTGCAAGAAATGGTTTAGGGTTAGATAGAAACATCATCCTCAATCTATTCATGTTCTTAATGCTAGAATAGGAGTAGCTAAACTAGTCTAGATCATATGAGAATTATCGCCCGAGAGGTGTTCGATAAAATGTCTGAACAAGTTAATAAGTTGTTAGTTGATTCTTTCGAAGAGATTGTTTAAGATATTGGCTGATTGTTGTATGAGATTGTGTTTAATGCTTTATGAACTTGTTTTCTTGCCAAGAGATTGTGGGGTAGCATGTTTAGGAAAGGGATCTTTGTCACGAGAGTGAACTGGTCTGAAATTGAAATCCTTAGACATAGGATATACCACTTGAGTGAAATAAAATAACTAGCATGAAATTGATTGCATGTTCTAAATTCCTTAATCCATGAGCTATCTTTTATACATTTGAATCTTTTAATTCGATAGTACCTGTTAGGACTGTTTAGCAACAAAACAACTCCTAAAACATGTTTAGACCTAGCTTAACACTACAAGGAACTAGTGCGTTGTCTCTTCCTGAGTTGGTTCGACAACTTACTCACTTTATACTACATTGATAGATAGAGACACCCAAAATACGTGTTTATCAATTGGCGTCGTTGCCATATCAGGAGATTAGATAGCCATTAGTTTTTTGTGTTTGTTAGGGACTAAGTTTTTATACATGTTACTAATCTAAGGATCTTTTGTTTCTCTATTTCAGGTGTATGACCACGCGCTCTAAAGGCAACAATAATCTTCCACCACTATCTGAGGATATCACTGCTTTGGAACGCACTATCAAGAGGAATCAAAGAGAAACTAAAAGGCTAAACAGACAGAACATCTAACAAGAGGAAGAAATGGCTGAAAATAGGAACAACAATGAAGGTGTCAACCCACCACAACCTGCTCATGTTCAACATTTTCTACAATGGAGTTGCAGAGAAGTAGCAAAATGCACTTGACACAACCATCAATAGAGATTTCATGACCAAGACTGCAGTAGAAGCCCATGAATTGATTGAGAATTTGGCTGCAAGCAGTGCTAACAGAGCAAGCGAATATGACCGAGGAGCAGCTGGTTCTAGAGGTCATTCCAAGTAGATAGAGGAACTCAAAACCCAAGTAGCTCAGCTCTTGAAGAGGGATCATCGCCCAATTGCTGTGAATTTTGTTGGGGATCAAGGGGACATGCAGCAACAACAATTTGATAGTGAAAACTTCGAAGTCGAAGTGGATTATATGGGGAACTACCAGAACAGAGGGTACAACAACTACATGAACTACCACAAACCTCTCTTACAGGAGTAACAATGTATAGAATCCTCAGGATCAGTTTTATCCTCTTCAGAACAACCATCAAGGTAATAACTCAAATAAGTTCGGTGTAAAACAGTTTGTTGGTAGTGCAGGGAACTTTGGACAGGGAAATCAGTAGAGGCAACAAGGGCAGCAAGGTTTCAACGTAGNGAGGTAATAACTCAAATAAGTTCGGTGTAAAACAGTTTGTTGGTAGTGCAGGGAACTTTGGACAGAGAAATCAGTAGAGGCAACAAGGGCAGCAAGGTTTCAACGTAGGATATCAACCCAAGACGAACCCCAACAACCAAGGAGCATACCAACAAAGGAAAGCTTTTAATAACTATGGGGGAAATCAACCAACTTTTCAACAACAGCAAGCTCCTGCACCCCTTGCGCTTCTTGCACCTACAACACCTTCTGGGAAATTCGAGGAACTTAAGCAGATGATGCAACATATGGGTGCGACTCAAGCTCAGACCTCCACAACAGTTACGAATCTGGCTAACCATGTGACCTCCACCACTGCACAACTGAAATCTCATCTGAAGACTTTTGATACTTAGGTTGCCCAGCTCGCCTCTGCCATCAAACCTCCACCATGAGTTCTCCCAGGAAAGTCCGAAACAGCTAGAGGAGTCAATGTTGTTATCCAAGATCTGTCAAAGGAGGAAGCTTAACCACTCCCTTTGGCTATAACGACTCAAGGAGTCCCTTTCTCCAGAACAGCCGCATTCATTCATAACGCAAGGAAAACAGCTGAAGCACCTCGGGATCTCGAATTCGATCGAACCTACCTAGAATTTGGCCAGACACCACGAGTAGATGTGCTAGTTCGATCAGACCTAGATCAGTTCGGTTGAACCCAACTCTTGTAGCCCGAAAGTTAGATTTCTCGGGAAATTCGATAGCATCGTTCGATTAAACTATTGAGGAATTCAACCAGACTCAAAACGTGGAGCTGCAGAGTTCAGCCGAACACCCGAGGTTCGACCATACCCAAAATCTGGGAACGCAGAGTTCGACCGAACCTCCTGAGTCCGGCCGAACCTGGATTGCGAAACCGCAGAGTTCGATTGAACAAGATGAGTATGATCGAACCTGCCCTGACGGCCAAACAGACCGCATGATGATCGACGAACATGAGTCTTGGACTAATCAGGTTTTTGATTGAACCTTAGAGGCGTTCGATCGAACCGGACTCGGCGAGTAAAAGAAATCAGACCCGAGCATCACCTACCTCTTCCAGGCCCACAAGCAACTTCAAAAGATCAAGGAGGATATTCTTGAAGAGATTTAAGCCGAGAGAACCCCATATGCTCAAGAACACTCTGATTTGTCTGATAACTCTTCTATTTATATCCCTTCGCAGGAGTCTCAGGTTAAGGAAGAAACAAAGTTAACTAAACCCAGCAAGAGAAATAAGAAGAAGAACTATGACCAAGGAGTAAAGATTCTCTCTCATGAAGTATACTTCAAGGATCTCCTTGATCGAAGAAGTGAAAGCCATAATGATTGAAGAAGAGTGTGGTGCAAATCCCATGAAGGAGCTACCCAAGCGAATTGACCCAGGGAGATTTGCAATCTCCTGTGAACTCAATGGGTACATCGTGCAAAATTCCCTTTGTGATTCAGGCTCATATTTGAATATCATGTCTAGGCAGGTGGCAAACAGGCTAGGAGTAAGAACACTAAAGCCATGTGGAGTTAGTTTCCAGTTCGCAGATTCCTCTCGAGCCAAACCTTACAGCATATGGGAGAATGCACCAGTCATACTTGGGGGATGATTGATCCCTACAGACTTCTATGTCTTGGATATTGAGCGTCAACCAAGTATTGCACTCCTCCTTGGACGACCTTTCCTGGAAAGTGTGGGTGCTGTTTTCGACCTACCAAGGAATAGAATCGTGTTCACTTACTTCTCCAGAAACTTCTTTTTCACACCCATACCGGACAAGGAATCCAGTAATGCTTTGTCCTCTATTTAAATTGTGGAAGCGTCTAGCAGTAATATTTCAAGTGAGACAGAACCGGCTTGAATGAAGAAAACCAGGAGAGGAAATAAGAAGAGAAAGGTTGGTACTAATAAGGAGGAACATGCTGAGCTTGAAGTCATCTCATTAAAAGACACTGAACAGATCACCGAAGTTGAGACAGCAAAGAACCCCTCTGAAAGCATAAGGGAAAGTAATGTCAAGATAATTCTGGAGCCTAAACCTCAAGCTGCAAAGAAGAAGAGGAAAGCTAGGAGGGGAAAGAAAAAGAAAAAGGAGACAACTCCTGTTCAGATCAAAGAGGCTTTGGTTGTTAAGACTAACTCTAAAGAAGTAGTCGCTGAAAATTCTATAGGTGTCAAGGAAATTGATGGGATAGCTGATCGAGTTAACCTCCCACCCACCTCTGCTGCAATAAAGAAGAATCGTCAAAGACAGAAGAACGCAAGAAGTACCATCCTCAGGGAACCTAATGGAGATGTCGGTAGACGACCTATTGTTAAGTTGACTCCTTACAGATGCGATGGGGAAAGTATTGAATACAAGGTCTGGAGCACAAGCAAAGTAAAACCATTCCACATGGTCATTGGTATGCTGACACCAGAATAGAGGGAAAAAGGGGAAGAAGGCCTTATCACCCTAATGAATTTGATCATCTCCTTCAGGTTGCCTGACCCTATACTTCAATATACCTCCACAACATCTGCGACTCATCCTCCAGCAGAAGTAGGAGCCGAAGTCACCCTGTTTCCCTCAGGGAGCGCTTGATCAGCATTTATCCGTCAGACTCGCGACGTTAAACAAGCACTCCAGCGAGGCACCCCACATGTACTTCACTTATATATGGATTCAGATCTGTTTGTTTTCACAGGTATTTGTAGTTTTACTAGGTTTCATGTTAACTTTCGGAAAAGTTTTTCTGAGTACGAACCGAGCATCCGCTTGATCGAACATATTTGAGTTCGATCGAACAACAAGGACGGGAATGCATAGGTAATAACTTAAATCAGTTTGGTGCTAAACCGTTTGTTGGTAGTGCATGGAACTTTGGACAGGAAAACCAGCAAAGGCAACAAGGGCAGCAAGGTTTCAACGGAGAATATCAACCCAAGACGAACCCCAACAACCAAGGAGCATACCAACAAGGTGGAGCTTTTAATAACTATTGGGAAGCTGAAATCTCATCTAAAGACTTTGGATACTCAGGTAGTCCAGCTCGCCTTTGCCATCAAACCTCCACCAGGAGTTCTCCTGGGAAAGTTTGAAACAGCTAGAGGAGTCAATGATGTTATCCAAGATCTGTCAGAGGAGGAAGCCAAACTACTCCCTTTGGTTGTAGCGACTCAAGGAGTCTCTTTCTCCATAACAGTTGCATTTATTCATAACGCAAGGAAAGCAGCTGAAGCACCTCGAGATCTCGAAATCGATCAAACATACCTAGAGTTTGGTCGGATACCATGAGCATATGTGCCAGTTCGATCAGACTTGAATTAGTTCGGTCAAACCTCAACTCCCGTAGCCCGAAAGTTGAATTTCTCGGGAAATTCGACAGCATTGTTTGATCGAACTGTTGAGGAGTTCGACCAGACTCCGAACGCGGAACTGCAGATCGACCGAACACCCGAGGTTTGACCAGACCAAAAATCCGGGAACGCAGAGTTCGACCGAACCTCCTGAGTCCGACCGAACCTGGATTGCGAAACCGCAGAGTTCGATTGAACAAGATGAGTTTGATCGAACCTGCCCTGACGGCCAGACAAACAACATGATGATCGACCAACCTGAGTCTTGGACTAATCAGGTGTTTGATCGAACCTTAGGGGCGTTTGATCGAACCTTAGAGTCGTTTGATCGAACCAGACTCGACGAGTCAAGGAAATCAGACCCGAGCATCACCTACCTCTTTCGGGCCCATAAGCAACTTCAGAAGATCAAGGAGGATATTCTTGAAGAGATTGAAGCCGAGAAAACCCCGTATGCTCATGAACACTCCGATTTGTCTGATAACTCTTCTATTTATATCCCTTCGGAAGAATCTTGGGTTAAGGAAGAACCAAAGTTAACCAAACCCAACAAGAGAAANGAAGAATCTTGGGTTAAGGAAGAACCAAAGTTAACCAAACCCAACAAAAGAAATAAGAAGAAGAACTCTGGCCAAGGAGTAAAGATTCTCTCTCATGAAGTATACTTCAAGGATCTCCTTGGTCGAAGAAGTGATAGGCATAATGATTGAAGAAGAGTGTGCTGCAAATCCCAAGAGGGATCTACCCAAGCGAACTGACCCAGGGAGATTTACAATCTCCTGTGAACTCAATGGGTACATCGTGCAAAATTCCCTTTGTGATTCAGGCTCATGTTTGAATATCATGTCTAGGCAGGTGGCAAACATGCTAGGAGTAAGAACACTAAAGCCATGTGGAGTTNCCCATGTGGAGTTAGTTTCCCATTCACAGACTCCTCTCGAGCCAAACCTGACGGCATATGGGAGAATGCACCAGTCATACTTGGGGCCATATCAGTATCTAAANCATTCGCAGACTCCTCTCGAGCCAAACCTGACGGCATATGGGAGAATGCACCAGTCATACTTGGGGCCATATCAGTATCTAAAGGATTCTCAATGATTCTCTACTAACTACTGAATTGAAGCCTGACTTTGACCAGACAAATCAAGTCTAGGCTAAGGAAGATCCGAGTCTGACAAGCACCACATCGGATCACCCAAATCAGTAATTAGGAGAGTCTGGAATTGATCGATCCAGTCTGACAAACAAGATCTTTCAACCCTAGTGAGGTAGACTAAATTAGATTTACTACTAGCTATTGCTCTTTCTTAGCGTTGAGTGATGAACGCGAGGTGTTCAAAGAGTAAGTCCAGAACTAATTTATGTTCTGTAGATCACAGTTCTTTTCTCAACCACATGTCTGAACTGTTCCCACCAAAAACTCTTTTAAACCCTATGTCTGATTTCTTGCTTATCTAATTTTAACCCACATTGTTCTATTTATTGCTTTTATCACCTCACCATTGCCTGCTAAATCACCCTCTCTTATTGTTTTAGCCATTGCTCAGTCTTGCCTGTCTCTTTGTGTTAGTCTTTAGTCTTTGTGGATTCGATCCCTAAGTATTACAGTTGACCGTCTGTACACTTGCAGATAATTACCTGTCTAGGGTAAAAGCTGATTGACATCACTATGCTTAAGTTCCACTGGAGGCATGATGATGAGTTAGCTGAAACAAAGAAGGAGCACATAGGTAAAATAGAAAAGCTCCAAGAACATCTTAGCAAGCTGGAGCAGAACTCCAAGCTGAACTGAATTGTTTAGACATATCCTTTCTAGTTTTTGCATTTTTCGTTTTGAATTGTTTAGACATGGTTTTATTGGTTTCGTTTTCCATACTTGACANCTAAAATAGAAAAGCTCCAAGAACATCTTCGCAAGCTGGAGCAGAACTCCAAGCTGAACTAAATTGTTTAGACATATCCTTTCTAGTTTTTGCATTTTTCGTTTTGAATTGTTTAGACATGGTTTTATTGGTTTCGTTTTCCATACTTGACAATCTTCAAAGTGTAATCAGATATGCATGTCAATAACTTGGCAATAACCACTGGTACTGAAGCGGTGTGAAGCGAGGATCGAAGCTAGGACTTAGGTGAATTTAGAACGAACAAGGAGGGACTCGGAGGAGTACACCGTTCAAGTGCACCGGTGTACCAACCGGTGTAACTCCTCAGGGCCAACCAGGAGAACTCCACCGGCCACCCACCCCGGGCCATGCACCGGTGCACATCACATGATTCCACCTGAGCCAAAGCACCGATCAACTACACCGGTGTAATGACCGATGTGCTCCCCATGTTTACCTTTTCTCACTTTGTATATATGCATGTAGTTTTCATTTCTTCTATTTTCGGTCTCTTCTTCTGAACTCAGACACACAAGAACTATGTTGTTTAAGTTTGGGGGGAGCCACCTTTGGATTGATGTGTTTCTTTTTTTGTTTTATCAAGTTCCATGCATTGCATTGTTAATATTTAAGTTTTGAAAAA